>QLPI01002379.1:0-33911 GCA_003314275.1 Chroogomphus rutilus | reverse complement strand
TGACCGGCCTGCAGGACTTGGCCGGTTCCGACAGCACCCTCGGTAGTACCGGGTCCTGACAGATATGCATGTATATATTTCATCATTCTGGGTATCAACTAGGCTTAGGCCCTTCTACCTTCTTCCCCTCTGTTAAGTCCTCGACTTGGGCCGGCATCACCAGCATCCTCCCAAGTATCTGTCTGTTGCAAATCGGTGGCATGCATGGCAAGTAGGGTACAACGCACGAGTATGTTGAAGCCAATGCCACTACTCTTGGCCTGCAGGACTTGGCCATTGTCCATCCTCTTGAATACTGTGATGGGGAATATTGGTTGGTAGATGGACTAGCTATTGTGGTACAAAGAATTGTAGCTACGGGGTATGTGGCTAATATTCTATGTAATTATATGCTCTTATGCAGACGACGCATGGCGGGTCGATCGTATGTAAGCGCTGGTCCGAGGAGCTGGTGGCGATCTGACTGAAAGTCATGTAGGTTGATTGTGGGTGATCCACAACAGTAAAATAGATCAATAGAGGCGCAAGCATGATGTATAGCACCTATATAATTATCCCGCAGTCATCTGTCCTCGGTGACTGCATATATGCACCCTGGTTCCTTCAATTCTTGTTCCTTTCCATGTGAGTCTCTTCCCTTATGTTCCTTTTGTCTCCTCCTATCTGCTTTCCCTTTGTCTCCTTCTGTATTCCATATACTTTGGCTCTTCCGGCCCCTACATTTCCTGATCATCCAGGTGCTTAGCATCTAAGTCGCCACCGGTTTGTGTCTCTTGCACAGTAACTACTAGTAATTCCATGTACTATACTACTTTCCACTGCATGCTCACTAATACCTGTTCTATACACTATTTTATACTATTCTTTCTTGTCATACAATTAAATGTGTGTTCAACATATTTTTGTCCTTTTCTCATCCCTCACTCCCTTCTCCCCATTCCTTCCACCGTTCATCACAACACGTCCAACACCCTTCGGCAGTACCAAGGTCCATCAGTAACCGAAGCTTGACAGGCTCTCAATTCATCTCAAAGTTCACAAAAGAGCTATACCGACTGCTAGGGATAAAGATGAACCCTTCAACTGCCTATTATCCCCAGACAGATAGACAAACAGAATGCATCAACCAAGAGGTAGAGCAGTATCTACGGTTGTTTGTCAACCATCGGCAGGATGACTGGGTGGAATGGTTGTCATTGGCAGAGTTCAGCTATAATGACAAGATCTAAGTGTTAACAGGGTACTCTCCATTCTACTTAAACTATGGACAGCATCCAAGGAAGTCCACAGAGCCATAACAGGAGACAGAAATAGAGGCAGCAGATATGTTTGAAAGAAGGATGAAGAAAATAAGAGAAGAGGCAGCAGTAGCACTAGAAAATACAGCATCAGACTGTCAAGTCCACGTACCGAGACCCATCCGCCGGCAGTGCCGACCGAGCAATCATCCTATATCCACGACCAAGTGCCCACGTTGCCTGCATAACACTTGGTGCATCGGTCCCGGCTTGGCACATTCGCCATCCGCACTCCTCGGTTCGTTTCACCTCGGGACTCCCGTCCTTGTATTATCCTCGGACGCGACCCCATTGTTTTATATTCGGCCACTCCCTATTGTCCCATTTCGAGTCACGATCCTATTATATTGTCTTTCATTGTTCTATCCCCGCTTTGCATTCCTTGTTCTAATTTTGTTCGTTGTGGACAATAACCACATGCTCTGCATACCTTGTTGTCCCACATTCCTTATTCCACATGTCGCTTCTTAACCTATATAAGTAGGACATGGATGTACATACTTCCTCATTCTGGGTATCGACTAGGCTTAGGCCCTTCTACCTTCTTCTCTTCTGTTAAGTCCTCGACTCAGGCCGGCATCTTCAGCATCCCCCTGAGTATCTGTCTGTTGCAAATACAGTGGCATGCACGGCAAGTAGGGCGCAACGCACGAGTACGTTGAAGCCAATGCCACTACTCTTGGCCTGCAGGACTTGGCCATAGTCCGCCCGACCTTTCAACAACACCCCTCGGCAGTACCGAAGTCCGTCAGTATCCAGCGCTTGACACAGACATGAAGAAGTATTATGACAAAGGTGATGAGAGTATGAGCAAATGTGCAGTAGGTTTGAGAATTTCTTAGGCAGTCTATTTAATTTTCTCCTCAGTGTAGTCAACCACTACAAGTATATTCAAGAAATATACCTATTTAATTTTCTTACAGAGTAAAAGAAATAGGAAAATCAGTTCGGACACTACATAATTATATTATACAACTCACCTCCTCAGTGTAGTCAACCACTGAGGAGGGAAGTAGGTGCAAGTGGTGTTTCACCCACACATATACTAGACCCGGCTCCTGACCCTATCAAAGGTTTGAGCCAGGCTACCAGTCCCTATCCAGGGAGCTGGCCACGTGTGTCGTCTGGTGTGTAGGCAAGCGCCCCTAAGTTGCGTACATGTAGATATAAGGTAGCGGACAAATGGTTTCCGCTAAGGTCACATGACTCAAGTGTCACACTCACCATTTTGCACAAGGATCTGGCAGCATCAACAAAAAAATTATTCTGAGACCACAGATCAATGGCATGGAACTATATGTACATATTGTTGGTTTTAATTTTTGAAGAAAATCACTATTGCAAGTGTAGTATATCCAAACTTTCAAACATCTTCTCAAAATTCATAAACACATTTTTTAAGCAGTCTGACACTGTCAAAAAATTTTCAGTCACAAAATTTTTGCGCTGATGTAATCACCTATATAAGGAAATATTCCATATATAGAAAGACATTCCCACAGGTAAGGTAGAGGTAGGATATTATCATTGAAGCCGGCCATTTCCGCTAAGGTCACGTGACTCAACTGTCACATCCACCATTTTGCACAAGGATCTGGCATCATGCCAGATACTATTTTAGCTAAGTCAGACAAGCCTGATGTTATATATAATGTATCTCAATTATTATTTCCAAAAAAAATCACCATCCTCTGTAGCAGAATACAAATTTTTTTTTCAATGACAAAAATTTTTGTGCTTGTGACCGTGACCGCCACATCACGTGACCTTAGCGGAAACCGTTTGTCTGCTACCTTACAATATCTCCCTCAATATTGAGGGTAAAAATACAAAAAAAAATATGGAAAAATAGAGAATCAAAAAGCGCACTGAATGACATCGAAATCAATATAAAAATACGATATATTGAGATTGGTCTCTCAGGGGTGAAATGCATGTTTTCACCCTACAAAAGGAAGGTAAGACATACCACAATATCAAGTAGGGGATAAGGTTTACTTAGAAGGCCTTAATGTCACCACTGACCGACCCTCAAAAAGACTAGAAGACAGATGTTACAGCCCCTTCCCAATTGTGGCAAAAGTGGGAGAACATGCCTATAAACTGTGACTACCCCCTAATTGGAAGAACATTCATCCTATGTTTAATACTGTCCTGCTATGCCCTGCCCAAACACCCACATCCTCTATACAATAGTAACCAACACCCCCTCTACCAGTGATGACACCAAAAGGAGTAGAGTATGAAGTGGAGGAAGTTCTGGATTCCAGAATACATAGAGGAGTGCTGCAGTATCTGATGAAGTGGGTTGGGTACCCCAGAGAAGAGAATTTGTGGGTGCCAGAGAAGAACATGAGGAACGCAAGACAGAAAACACAAGAATTTCACAGGCAATTCTCAGCTGTACCCAGGCATATAGGCTACATCTTTGTTGGGGAATGGGAGATTCTCTAACAGATAGGAAGGGTCATCGGATCAGGGATTAGCTTAAAGGAATCCAAACCTCTCTCACTCAGACAATAACTCAACAAATCAGTCTTGAATTGACTACCAAAAAAATATAATAATTTTGGCTGGCCATTTAAGAGTGAATTACTCAAAGTAATTAACTCTTAAACTATCAAGCTCTTCAAAGCCCAAGGAAATACTTCAAAAACACTTATATTTTTTGCTTATTTCTATTTGCACCCACAAGGACCCACAGCCAGGTGCCAAACACTTATACACGGAAAATGGCGCCAAACTGCTGGCTCAAGCTCTCAAGACTCAATTGTACAACAAATTCCTGGGCTTAGGTAATAGCTATTACACTTTAGGTCAGCCCAGAAGCTCGGCTTACTTACTATTAATATTTTGTGACTTGACCAGTCACGAGACTACTAGCTGTGGGAACATGACTCATTAATGACTATAGGATGACTCATTTGTGACTACAGGGTGACTCATAACTGCCACAGGCTTCCAGGGCCTTCCATTCCTTTCCACACCCTTCCACTAATTTCAGGAAGGTCTTGCCTTATTGGGGAGTTACATAATCAGCTTAGAATTAGTATATATAGAGACCAGTTCTGTAGCGTAAAAGAAATCAATCTTATCTTCACCCATAATCTGCCGGATTATCTAGTGCTGCCAGCACTCTCTTCAGTAGGTCACCGACCACTAAGACTTATCAACAGAGGTTTGTTTGTGGAATAGATCTTGACCCTTCTATGCGGTAGAAGGTTTCTTGGACAAAATATAAAAAGTACGTAAAAACATCATAAAAGAACTAAACTAGATTTTATAGGACATCCGTAGAAATAATCCTAGGCAAGGGTAGAATAATAGTTCACGAACATAAACTATTATTCCTACATGTAATTGACAAGTCACCTGCCAAGGCCCCCTCTAAACAATTCATTTTGGACATCAACCCAGATAGGCATTAGCTTGCTGTCATCTTGTCGGAGAACTTGATTGAAGTTTCTTCATACCAAAGTTTTGTCACAGCTCTCGGGTTACTAGCTTACGGTTCCAAAATGATCTTCTACAGACTACCCTTTCGCCCATACCAAACCCTGGAGTGGTGACACAAGGTGAGCGGTGTGTGAAAGGCCATTGCACATGCAGTGGTGATCAGTATGGCAATGTATGATGTATGGTGGTGGTGGATGCAGTGAGTCAGCACTACGAGTGTGTGATGGCAATAGGTGCAAATGCAGGTGGGTGCAACAGATATGCAGGCACAAATGCAAGCAGATGCAACAGGTGTACAGGTGTGACAGGCTGACACTGTGAGAATGAGCGGCAAGCATGAGCGATTGCACATGGTGAGCAGTGGGTATGCAGCAGCAGGTGCAAGTGAGTACACATGATGGGTGCAGCGGTGCCAGTAGCAGGTGCGACAGACTGGCACTGCAAGAATGCAGCGGTGGGCACAAGCAAGTACATGTACCTAGCAGCGGCAAGCATGTGACAGGTAGGCACATGCATGTGTGATGGCAGGTGCAGCAGGTATACAGGTGAGGATTGAGAGATGTGAACACACACAGATGCAACAAAAACCAAGTCACCATGCATGCCGGTGTGACAAGGAAACTACCTGTATAAAAAAAAACCAAGTCACCATGCATGCCAGCATGATGAGGAAATGACCTAATTGTTGTGCATGCCAGCATGATGAGAAAAGGACCTAATTGTTGCACATGCTGGCATGATGAGGAAATGACCTAATTGTTGTGCATGCCGGCATGATGAGGAAATGATCTAATTGTTATGCATGCTGGTGCAACGAGAAGAGGACCAATGGCTAGCAGAGAGCTCTAGAAAGGTCCCTGGAAGATTGACATGCATGCTGGCATAATGCAAAAACTGACTAGGCAAACTGTGACCCCTGCCTTACCATCTTCTCACAAAAAGGATGCCCCACCAATTGTGCATGCTGGCACAATGGCTAGCACAAGTGCAGGGGTCATTTACCTTCTTCTTACCACTTCTTTCAGATAAGATCGTGGGTGGAAGGGATAACAAACGAATGAAGCAGGCACTTATACCAAACAAATACAAACTTCTCTAACCCAGTACTTTGGATCACCCAGTGAATAGGCAATGGTTAATGAGGACATTGATCTTAAAAAGGGGGGTAATGTCATGATTTCTCCACTCCTCTTTCTATTGCTTGTTATCAGACTCCGCTACTCCACTAGACCATATGTACAGTTCTTAGGTAATTAGTTAAAGCTCAGTCTTGAGCTGGTCAATACACCGACAAGTATCATTGCTCATTTCCCTCTTCCACTCCCAAGTATTGAAGCACTTGTTGTTGCTGACAGGAAAGGGCCACTTATCGCCATGACAGTTGTTGGCACACATGTTTGCTGGCAGTGCTTTGCTCCAATATTGTCAGGCCTCAGTAATGCCAAAGGTATGGACAGGAACTGGCCAGGTCCTGCAGGCCAGTTGTAGTGGCTTGGCTTCAATGTGCTTGTGTGTTGCATCCTACTTCCTGTATGTGTCACTGATTTGGGATAGAAGAGATGCTCGAGGGGATGCTAAGAGTATTGGCCCAAATGGACGACTTCTAAACAGAGGGAGGAGAGCAGGAAGGTGTAAACCTAGTTGATACTCTGACTGAGGAACTATGTACATGCATTCGCTACTTATATAGGCTAAGAGGTGGAATGTGGAATAAGGGTGGCATAAGACATGGAGAAAAGAATAAGGTATGGAGACCATGTGGATGTATTGTCTACAGGGGTCTAGAATAGAACAATACAATGTAAACAAGAATAAGACAATGAGATATGACCGATAATGAATGAGTAGGAGTGTGAGGGAAAATAGAACAATAGAGGGTGACCGAATATAAAACAATAGGGCCACGACCAAGTGATAATTGAATAGTGAATGTCTCGAGGGTAAATGGGCAAAGGGAAGGATGGGGAATAGAAGAATGATAAAGAATAGAAGGGTGGTGTAGGGAAAGTGAACCAAATAATGAACTGAGTGTACCAAGCCGAGACCACGTACTAGTGTCAGGATTCGGTAATGCTGAAATATCGGTTAAGTCCTGCAAACTGTTCTGGAGTGGCTAGGCTTCAATATGCTCGTGTGTTGCTCCCTGCTGTTCCATGCGTGCCACTAATTTGGGTAGTGGGAGGAGCCTTGTGAGGATGCCGAGGCGTCGGCTCAAGCGAAGAACTTTAGAAATAGGAAACGGACAAAGGGGTGCGAACCAATTGATATTCTGAGTGAGGAACTATCTACATACATCCCGCTACTTATATAGTTAAGAAGCAAGATGTGGAACAGGGTGGCATAAGGAATGGAGACAATAAGGTATGAAGAAACCACATGGAGGCATTGTCTACAGTGATCAGAAATAGAATAAGGAATGTAAGCGGGATTAGAATAATAGAGTATGGCTGAGAATAAGATAATGAAGTGGTGGGCGAGAATAGAACAATAGAGGATGGCCCAAGATAAAACAATGGCAGTGGCCAGGACAATGAGTGGCCGTCATGTTGTTTGGGGGAAACAGGTCAAGGAGTGGATAGGGGGTGAAGGAACAATGAAGAGGATAGGACGAGAGGAGTGGTCCATACAATGTACCGGGTGTACCGAGCCGAGGCTGTGTGGTAGTGCGAGATGATGTGGACAAGGGCTGGTTGGTCAGTATTCCCGAGTGAGCCGGTACTCAGTGTTGCAGACTTGACAACTAGTAAGGAATGATTTATCACTGGCATGTGGGATTAATGAAAAGAGTTGTTTGGTCAGTACTACCAAGTGAACTGGAGCTTGGTATTGTGGGCTTGACACATATGGCTTTGTACATTATGTCAAGCCTGAGCACAAATGGAGTGTGAAAGACTGCGAGCATAAATGGCTACAAGCATAAACAGCTGTAGATGGGGCAGTGAAAATGGATACTATGCATGAGGCAGGTAGATGCTATACTCCTCGATGAAGAGGATACATTTGTGAGAGGCAGCAATGGCCAGGGCTGTGTGCAGTAGAGCTGTGTGAGCCAGAGGTACGGGCTATAGAGCCACTGGTGGCAGTGATACTGCTCGAGGTATTGGTACACATGGCGGTAGTTGCTCACATATAGTGGCAAGTGGTGGTGACCGATATTGCATGTGGTGGTGAGTCAGCATGTGGCCGATGTTGCTTGTGGTGGTGAGTCAGCATGTGGCTGACCTCACACCTATGATAATGGGCTGGCATGTAGGACAATGTGGGTATGGTACACCAACATGATTTGATATGGTGGCTGCTGGTGCTGATGTGGTGTACAATTTTAGCCAGGCACGGTTGGCCTCCATCATATGATAGCATGGCTAGTGAGGCTGCTCCAGAGGGAATTTGGGATGGATGCTGGGAGGTGAATGCAGCACTACTGGTGTATGGTAGCAATGGTGTATGTGCTGGCTAAGTAGGTCACACATAGGCTAGATGTCCTGCTCCCTCTGAATGGCAAGCCTTGCCATAGTGGTGTGTGGCAGTGGTAGGATGGGGTGATGGCAGAGGTCACATTAATAGGTGTGCTATGAGTAAGATACAGTGGCAATGAATTACAGATGAATAGAAACATGGGTGGAATTGACTGAGATGCATTGCACAAAGTGACATGTGCAGGTGCAGTGACAGCATACTGCAGACACATGAGAACATGAGCAGTCAAATAGGATGTACTACATGCAAGAGGTGAAGCTGTGTGAGGCATATGGAGTTGCTGTGTTTAGCTGTGAGATGACTGTAGATTACTCAAGTGTTTAGAAAGTCCCTGTTTCATAATTCTTCCCCACAATTGAGGAATCAGTGGGTCTGAGCTACAGCCTTATATGTTAACATACAACTGACATTGAGCATGGTGGTGAGCTTGGTGTGACCAGTGTCACATGTATCATAGCAAGTCAGTGAGATGATATCATCTGTGGTAGTAAGCCACCATGTGGCCAGCCTCATGTGTTATAGAAACCTGGTGTCCAGTCTGTGCATCAAGTACATGTACCAAGACCTGTTTATTCAGCAGTGCCGACCGAGCAACAATCCTATATCCACAACCAAGTGTCCACACTGTATGCTTTTTCTCTATCTCCGTCGAAGTCTGTTGGAGAAGCAGGCCGAATTTTGGCGTTGCCTTGTGGGGCAGCGACACTCCGAGGGTCTGAAAAGCATATACTCGGCGTTGGGTTATCTTCTAAGTCTTCAGGGTTGTTTAATTTGGTCATGATTGCCCTAAGGGCTTCGTTTATCATTGCATTTGCTGCTTGGTTTTCCGCCTATTCTTGTTCTAATCTCCGCAACCGCTCTTCGGCATCCATGCTGGGGGTGAGAATAGTGGGTATACCTGTGGCTTCAGTTATAGAGGAGGGAGAGTCCGGTGTTAGGTATGTCCAGGAGTTGGTACTCTCCGAGTCACTTCGGTTGAGTCCAAAACCACCTATGACTATGCTGCAACATGGCTCTCGGTCCTTATTGGGGAGACTTTCCTGCTGTAAGGGCAACCCTCTTGCAGCCTCTAGGAAGTGTCTCGGAGGCGAGCTAAGCAGGGGGAATCCAAAGGTTTTAATTACAACTACCTAAATACATATGGGGACCTCACCTAAGCAGGGGGAATCCAAAGAGGAAAGTCTAAGGATCCCGCTACTGGTGAGCCCCTTTTATACTCTTTATGTAAAGTGGTCTGTGCACTAGCTTACAAATCAATACATTGGAGTCTGTAGAGCCAACTTCCCGGTACTAAGTCCAAGGCTTGGGCATTTACTCCAGGTTCTAGTCACCATGTTTAAGATCACTCCTGTTCCTGCTCGGCGGTCCCTTCGGACTTGGGTATCTTAGCCTCGGAGTTGATCGGAGTTTAAAATAGGACTTCGGAGTTGGATCGGAGTTTAGAGAGGGTCGTCCCCTGACAAAGTTGATATCCAGAATGAAGAAATATCTACATACATGCACTTCTTATATAGTTTTAAGAAGTGAGATGTGGAACAGGGTGGCATAAGGAATGGAGAACAATAAGGTATGGAGAGCATGTGGAGGTATTGTCCACAATGATCAAGAATAGAATAAAGGAATGTAAACAAGAATAGAACAATCAAAATAAGATAATAGAAATGTGGCCAAGAATAAGATAATAGGAAGTGACCGAATATAAAACAATAGGGTTATGGCCAAGGATAAAACAATGATAAAATATCCTGAGGTAAAACGGGCCAAGAAAATAGGAAGTAGATGGGGTGGGATTAATGGATAATGAGTGGGGAAGAGTGGATAGGGGATAGGAATGGGGAATGTAGATGATGAATATGCCAAGCTGAGACCGATGTACCAAGTGACATATGTGTGGAATGGTCACTTGCACATGGAACTAGACTGATCATTCGGTCAGCACTGCTGAGTTACCGGGTGCTCAGTTTATGCACTTGACAATCTGCTAGGTATCAGGATGATACATCATCCCACACTGTCATGGAGGAGATTAAGATTGGGACATAGTATTCTACTCTCACACTTTCAATCTTTAGCTTTCTCATCTATTATAGGAATCTATTCAACTCCTCATAGATAAGCAAGTAGTATAAGATCTTGTACATTTAGTAGTCCACTCTTTAGTTAGCATATTGACTAAGATTTTAACTAAGTTCCCTCCATTCACTTCCATCTTAGTTTCCATCTTGCTATTACATTCTCTGTCTATACAAAATTAGGGTCCAGTACGGTCTGGTGGGTATAATATATAAGTTGAAGCCGTACCCTATCCAGAACCTTACCATTGTTACAATACTGGGAGATTTTACATTAGGAATTATGACTATGTCTATTTCATATCCTAACAGTATATTCTGACTACTACACCTGACCTCACTTTACACTTTCATGACATAATCAATACCCAATCCACCATTCATAATCAAGGTTTTATTGTCAAAGTCCCAAAGCAACTACATCTGAGATATGCTGACTTTCAGAGCAGCCTTTGGGTCATGAGTTTCAAGGCCCATCAGATAGAGGCCCTCTATCTGGACCTCCCAACAATGACAATAGGCCAAGTGTATTATGTCAAGACTAAGAGCCAAGTTAGATGTAAGACCACTGCAATAAGAATTGCAGGGAAGTAAGATAATAGACTGATTTGACTCAAAGTTGAAATGGTAGATAACACTTGACTTGTAGAACTTGTTGAACTAATTGGAATTATTGTTATTTCTCTGTACTACTAGTTCTTTTTATATACAGTTGGAAAATCATATGATAAAAGTGTGTGTTGACATGTGAATCAATATCTGAGGGTATGACCTGCTATATGATGCAATGTCTGGGGTGATGTGATCATGGGATTGGGTTATGTGTTATGGAAAGTGAATGGGGAAGTGGATAAAAGGAAGGGAAATGTATTGTGCGCACGTGTGTTTCAATTCTGGAATGGTAGTGAGGGCTTGACTCGGTTTTCGGTTGTCTCAGCGTGTGTCATGATGTAGAATGGGGGGTAAATGATAAACTTGTGATAATATGAATGGTGACTCGTGATTGATATGTCTCGCGTATTTGACTCGACTCGGAATTGGTTTGTTATTGATCTTGTGACTCGTGTATTTGTGACTCGTTTGACTCGTGTAGTTGCATAGACTTGTTGACTCGTGTAGTTGACTCGGTGTAGTAGACTCGTTGACTCGTGTAATAGACTCGTTGTGTAGGTTCTCGACTCGCAGTTGTGTAAACTCGTTGGCTCGTGTGTGTGTGTGTAAGAAAATGGATGAGGATGTGATGAATAGAAATGTGGGGAGGGAATAATGGTGTAATATCTGTCGGTTTCTAACATATTAAGGACAGCCTCCTTAACTTCCCTCAATTCAAGACCCTTGTCAAACTCAGACAGTTTTCATTAGAGATCAATGGCAGGTATTAGGAATGCAAGGAATATGACAACTTTGGAAATCCATTGAAAGGATCGAACATATCTACATTCAATCACTCTAACTCGAACAACAAACAATCAGTCATCATCTAATTCAAATGCTAACAACATTTTCTCCAAGCTTGGAAAAGATAGAAAGCTGTTGCCCCAAGAATGTCAAAGGTAAATTGATACAGGACTATGTCTCTTGTGTGCCTCAAAGGGTCACATGGTCAAGGACTGCCCCAAATCAAATTCCAAACCATTGACTTCTTCAAATAATACAACCAAGGCTCATGTGAAAACATGACTGACACCAAAGCCAAGGATTTCAAAGTAGCAGAGTTGAAAAAATAAACAGCAACATTGGAAATGCACAAGCTGAGGATTGCATTAACCTCACTCATGTGCTCTTATTGAATGCTATTTCTCCTATTTCTTGTATATATTCTTTCACTTCTGTAACTGTAAGGGGAATCTAAGCAGCTGCTCTATCCTAAGGCAGCATACTGGCGAAGGGAGATCCAACCATTTAGCACAAGACCTATGTACACAATAACTAGCATACTTGGCAAAGGGGAATCCAAAGAGAAAACTCTAAGGAACCCTCTGCCCACTAACTACAGCTATATATGTACCATTACCATAGTACTCTGTTCATATTGGGCATTCCTTCCCATGCCAGCTGTACCTGGAACCAGAAAGCTGGGATCAACAGTAATTTCTAGGAACATGGGTGATAGCATCAGGTGATGCCTACAGATGGTGGCTGGCAGCTGTAGTGCCCTCTCAGCATATATCTTGGTAGTACTGGTTGGGCATATGCCAAACAAATTTCGGTCAGTGGGTAGGACCCTTGGTTGGTATGGTTTTAGTTAGAATATAATCTCAGGAATGCATTCAACTGTCAGGTACTGGGACTGCTGATGATGCATGGGCCAAGCACTATTGCAATAGTGCCGACTTCACGATGCTGGCAGGAATTGGCCAAGTCCTGTAGATGGATTGGAGTGGCTTGGCTTCAAGGTACTCATACGTTGCACCCTACTTTCCATGCATGCCATTAATTTGGAACAGAAGGGAAACCTGGGAGAGTGCCGAGAGTGTTGGCCCAAGTAAAGGACTTCAGACAGGAGGAGGGAAGATGTAAAGCCCACAATACCATGCTCTGATTTACTCGGCAGTACCGACCGACCGACCCTTACCCATATCAACCCTTACCAGTGTATGGCCTCGGCTCGGTACATTCAGTTCATCATTTGGTTCACTTTCCTCATCCTATCCTTTGTCATTCTGTTATTCCCTGTCCTTCCCCTTGCCTGCTTACCCTCAGGACATTCACTCTTTGTTGTCACTCGGCAGTGGCCCTATTGTTTTATGTTCGGCCACTCTCATTGTTCTATTCTCACTCACTCTTTTGTCCTCGGCCATACTTTATTGTTCTATTGTTGTCCACATTCCTTATTCTATTCCTGATCATTGTGGACAATACCTCCACATGATTCTTCATACCTTATTGTTCTCCATTCCTTGTGCCACTCTGTTCCACATCTCACTTATTAGCCTATATAAGTAGCCAATGTATGTAGATGGTTCTTCGTTCTGGAAATCAACTAGGTTTACACCTTCTTGTCCTCCTTTCTCCTGTCCCAAGTCCTTTACCTGGGCCGACACTCTCGGCACTCTCTCAGGTATCCCTCTGTCCCAAATCAGTGGCACGCATGGGAAGTAGGGCGCAACGCACGAGCACGTTGAAGCCATGCCACTACTTCTAGCCTGCAGGACTTGGCCTTTACCCGTCCAACCCCTTCGGCTCTCCCGAGGCCTGTCAGTATGTCCGGTGCTTGACAGAAGACAAGAATGTGTAAACCTAGTCGATATTCAGAGTGAAGAACTATCTACATGCATTTGCGACTTATATAGGTTAAGAAGTGAGATGTGGAAGCAGGGTGGCTGTTTTGGAACCCGAGAAGCTGTGACAAAATTTTGGTGTTAACCAAGGCAAGTCAAGTTCTCTGACAAGATACAGGAGGACAATAAAATATGCCTGCATGGGCTATTTTTACGGAGAACCCAATTAAGAAATTATACTCCGGAGATTCATGTAATCTGTTATCACAAGAGTATTGCAATAAAGATTTAATAAAATCTCATGTAGCCGTGCAAAATGTCTTTATTGATTCTGATCTGGGTCATTTGTCCAAATAGAATATTTAAGGGGGGTCTTGTCAGGCATCTCATTTGTTACATATAGAATTAATAGTTTAAGAGTGTTAAACTATTAGTTCTAGACTGGTTTAGGTTTATTTCCACTTTTCTATTTTTTATCTCATTTAATTCTTTTCTAGTTTTTATAGTTTTAAGTTTTGAGGGTAACCTGCCACTTTGGTAGCAAGATTAAGGTTTACTCTTCAGAATAAACCTATTCAACAGGTCTTCAGACCCATTGTTGAGGGTGGCTTCTGGTCTTTGGACCAGTTACCTAAGCAGACTTTGGTCCACTTATGAGAGTGCTGCTGGCACTTATTTAATCCTGTGGATTAATATAAGTGAAAATGATTGTTTTTTACACTACATAACGAGCTTCTTTTATACTAATTCTGAGCTAATTATGTAATCTCCTGATAAGGCAATTCCTTCATGAAGCTTGTGGAGGTGTTCAGAAGGTATTGGAATGCCTTGGAAGCTTGTGGAGTCATTGTATCACCATTGTCACTACTTTTACAATAAAGAAATATAATATTCCCACGACTGGTACTCCCATGACTGGTCATGTCACAAAATATTAATATTATGTAAGTAATGCTTCTGGACTGACCGTTTATGTAATTAGTATTATATAAGTCCAGGAATTTGTTGTACATTGTGGACTGAGAACTTGAGCCAGGAGTTTGGAGCCACTTTTGTAGATTTAGGTAATTGGCTCCATAGTTGTTGTACATTGTGGGTCCACACATTGATAGGCAAAAATATAGATGTTTTTATGATTATCCATAGGCCCAATCTCCTTGATAATTAAGAGTTAATTACTGGAGGTAATTCACTCTTAATTAGCTGGCAAAAACATTATAATATTTTTTGTTGCCAAGATATGGCTGATTTAAGTGGAAATTTTCTTGAGGAGAGGTTTGGATTCTGCAGGCTGATTTGGCTCGAAAAAATGATTAAAAATAATAGGAGTGTTCTCCAACAGTGGCATAAGAAATGGAGAACAATAAGGTATACAGAGCATGTGGAGGTATTGTTCACAATGATCAAGAATAGAATAAAGGAATGTAAACGAGAATAGAACAATGAAAATAAGAAAATAAGAGTGTGGCCAAGAATATGATAATGGAAAGTGACTGAATATAAAATAATAGGGTCATGGCCAGGGATAAAACAATAGAAAAATATCCCAAAGTAAAACGGGCAGAAATAAGGGATAAACGGGGCGGGATTAATAGATAACGAATGAGGGAGGAGTGGATGAAGGATAGGAATGGGGAATGTGGATGGTGAATATGCCAAGCCAAGACCAACATACCAAGTGACATATGTGTGGCTTGGTCACTTGCACATGGGCATAGACTGATTGCTTGGTTGGCACTGCCAAGTTACCTGTTACTCGGTATGTGCACTTGACATCAACAGAGATTCAGAGATGAAAAAGTGACCAGACCAACTAACAGTTATGATATGGAATGAATGAATGAAGGCAGCTTACATGACCAGGGAAATGGAGCAGCCATGACATCAATTAACATATAGGGAATAAGGGGAGAGTACAGAAATGAATAAGGAAAGATTTATGATCAATTAAGAAGAGGGTTCACATAATAGGGAATGATAGAGAATGATGCCAGGGTACATATTTATAGTTACCAAGGGATGGATAAAAGAACAGAGAGTTTACAATTGGGATAGGACTTAAAGAAGGTAGATAAGGAAGTTTTCTTACTGTCAAGTACATGTACCAAATGTCCGGTAATTTGGCAATGGCGACCAAGCAGTCAGACTATGCCTATGTACAAGTGTCCAAGCTGTATACAAGTCACTTGGTATGCCAGTCTCGGCTCGGCACATCTACCATCCACATTCCTCATTCCCATCCCTCATCCACTTTATCTCATTCACCAACTATTAATCCTACCCCATCCACTCCTTATTTCTTAACCTGCCTCACCTTGGGACATCCTGTCCTTGTTTTATCCTTGGCTACAACTCTATTGTTTTATAGTCTGGCACTCCCTATTGTTCTATCCTTGGTCATATTTCTATTATTCTATTTTCATTGTCATATCCCCATCTACATTCCTTCATTCTAATTTTACTCATTGTGGACAATACTCCCACATGCTCTGCATACCTTATTATCCCACATTCCTTCATTCTAATTTTACTCATTGTGGACAATACCCCCACATGCTCTGCATACCTTATTATCCCACATTCATTATTCCACATATCGCCTCTTGAACCTATATAAGTAGGACATGCATGTACAATCTCCCTCATTCTGGGTACTAACTAATTCTTTGTCTTTTCTCAGTTTTTATCCTATTTCCTCGATGTTGTACATGTATATATGCACCTCCATGTGTATTTCTGTCCTTTCTTCCTTATCCCTTACTCCCCTCTCCCCATTACTTCCCCCCTTCATCACAACACTGTAGTGTTTGTAGATAGTCAAACAATGCTCACAAAGGGAGAAATTCCTAAGGTATTAGTTACTGGACTATGTACATAAGAAAAGGGGTCTCACCTAGTAAAGGGAGAAATTCCTAAGAGGAAATCCTGAGTCCCTTGCTAGTGAGCCCTGTACTCTATATATCCTCTGCCCATTCTCTGCTTCCTCTATATACCTTACCCTTTGATTGGGTTTAGAGGTATGTATATCCAGATGCCAGCAGGCCAAACTCTTAGTACTTGGGCTGAAGTTTTGGGCCTTTGGTTTGGTGTCTGATAGAGCCACCAATGGCCTGTTTGGACTTTAGAAAAACACACCTCAAGTCTTCCCTTGCCTTGGCTCATCTATCCCTTCAGTCTTTGGTTCCCTGTCCCCTTGCTCCACTTTATGCTCCATTCTTCCAAGGACATATCCTCCACCACCTAGAGGTCTCAAGGGTGCCAAAGGTGCTAAATTTTCAGTTTGAGCCCTTGGTCTGTTTAATGGGTACCTTGGCTAAGCCATTAAGACTTGATTTGACATGTGGAACAGGTCATACCCTGACATCATCCCTCCTTTTAAGAGTGCTGTATCCTCAAAGTATGAGATACTATAAGTCAAAGGCCTTGGCCAAAATTCTCCAAGGTACTCCTAGGTGTGATTGGTAGAATTGTCTTGGCTGGTGCTGCTATGTCTTCTTTGGCCACTCATATATTCTCTCCATAGCTACCCTCTCCCATTTCACTAGAAAGTGCAGCTGTCCTTGCATCAAGAAACTATCTAATTCAGATGATGAGACCTCACATATTGAATATGTCAGAGAGGTTCTGCAATGGTTATGAAAGCACAGTCTGTATGCCCACAAAGATAAGTGTTCTTTCCATCAAACCTTGGTGGAATACCTCAGGTACATACCATCACCTGAGGGACTTACCATTACAGAAGACACAGTCCAGTACATCTTGAAATGGCCTGAACCTCATAAGGTTAAGGATGTCCAGTCCTTCCTTGGCTTTGCAAACTTCTACAGATGGTTCCATGACAATTACCTAGCAATCATCATCCCCCTCACCAGACTAACATGAAAAGGATTACTGTGGAACTTGACCAAGGAGTGTATAGAAGCTTTCAATGATCTTAGGATGGCATTTACTTCTGCACCCATCCTCACTCATTAGACTCCTGATGATCCCTTGATTGTGGCTATTTATCTGTCTGAGACTGGGTAAACCTATCCCAAATCCTCTTTTACTTTAGCTTGCCCATCTCTTGGTCTCCTACTCCCTTGTTCTACTTCTCACTCCAGCCATCTAGATGTCATAAAGGTACTGAGGATGCTGAAGGAGCTAAAGTCTTGAGTAGAGCCTTCAGGCTTTCTAATAGGTGTCTGGGTTAAGCTACTTGACTTAGTTTAGTATTTGAAACAGGTTTTCCCCTAACAGTAAGCAAGATTTAGACTATAAACTGTCAGGGGCTAAGAATGCCGATGATGCATGGGCCAAGTACTATTGCAACAATACCTACTTTACAATGCTGGCAGGAATTGGCCAAGTCCTGCAGACCGATTGGGGTGGCTTGGCTTCAACATACTTGTGTATTATGCCCTACTTTCCATGCATGCCACTGATTTCAGACAGAAGGGAAACTTGGGATAGTGATGAGAGTGTCAGCCTTATTAAACTAAACACAGAAAATATTCAGACTTTGACTTGAAGATCTCTTTATATTCGTAGTAACTACCTAAACACAGAAAATACTAGAAGTTTATGTGAGTTTAAAAGTCAAGACAAGTTTAAATAAACACGGCTCACTTCAGACTTCAACTCGAAAATCTGAAGTAGCTCTCATGTGAGTCTAGTATTTAAAGGAAAGAAAGAACAATAAAAATGATTGAGTGCCACTTGAACAAAAGAAGAATAAGGTATGACAATAAAAAGAAAGAACAATAGGAGAATAAATCAATCCACACCGCAGTATTCCACCTAGTCCTCTATTATCTATTAGAAAGGAAGAGACTTTGAACTGACTTTATGGTGTAAAACTTAACAGGCCTGAGTAGGAGACTTCATACAGGAGGAGGGAAGACAAGAAGGTGTAAGCCAAGTCGATATTCAGAATGAGGAACTATCTACATCCATGTGCTACTTATATAGGTTAATAAGTGAGATGTGGAATCAAGGTGGTGTAAGACATGGAGAAAAGAATAAGGTATGAAGACCATGTGGAAGTATTTGTTACGACTCGGTAAGGCCAGGAAGTTGGTCAAGTCCTGTAGACCATTTTTTGGGGTGGCTAGGCTTTAATGTGCTTGTGCATTTTATCCTGCTGTTCCATACATGCCACTGATTTGGACAGAGGAGGGACCCAGGACCAAGGCCAAAAGTGTCAACCCGAGTGAAGGACTTTAGACAGGAGAAGGGGGAACTAGGGGATGTGAACCAAGTTGATATTCTGAGTGAGGAATTGTCTACATACATCTGCTACTTATATAGGTTAAGAAGCAAGATGTAGAACAGGGTGGCATAAGGAATGGAGAACAATAAGGTATGAAGAATCATGTGGAGGTATTGTCCACAGTGATCAAGAATAGAATAAGAGATGTAAGCGAGAATATAATAATGAAGGATGGCTGAGAATAAGATAATGAGGGAGTGGATAAGAATAGAACAATGGAAATCAGCTGAAGATAAAACAATAGGGCCACGACCGAATAATAATAGAATAGTAAATGTTCCAAGGGAGAACAGGTAAAGGAATGGACAGGGAAAGAGAGAATAGTAAGGGGTAGAGGTGATAGGGTGAGAGGAGTGGTCCAGATGATGAACTGGATGTACCGAACCAAGGATGCATGGTAGTGAGGATTGATGTGGGTCAGGGTCGGTCAGTCAGTATTACTGAGTGAGCTGGAGCTCGGTATCGTGGACTTGATAGTATCCCCCCTCTAGTAGCTGAACCCATGAAGCCGGTAGGTGGACTTTTAAGGATAGAGTTTTGGTTGCTGGTGTGACATCACAGATTGTTGGGAAAGTTCCCAGGCTTCCCATCAACTTTATCTGTTCTTCTATCAAGGATCAATAAAATGAAAGCATGGGTGCCATAACCGATGATGAAAGGGAGCAGCTCAAGAAAAAACGGCTCGAAGGACAACATCAACAGGAGAAGCAGGCAGATTGGGAAGCGAAAGAGGCTGCTGAGGCCAGAAAGAAGGCAGATGAGGAAGCTTCCAAAAAGGCAAGAATAGAGGTGGAAAAGGTAAAAGAGGTTGCCAAGGAAGTGTCTGAGACGTCAGCCAAAGCTGCTCAAATCTCTTGCCTGGCCCAGGAAGCCGCTAAGATGGCCGAGGAAAGACATGCCTTTTGGGCCCAATGGGTAGGCACTCAGGCTCCCGAAAGGAAGGATGATATGGATGTCATCCAGAGTGGGAAAGAGTGGAGCAAGACACCTGAAAATGAGGGTGTCAAAGCTGTCAGGGATCCCAAAGATCTGGGGGTGCCAAAGAGGATGATGTGTAAGAGGGGTATGGATGCGGAAGTAGGGCCCAGTGGGGAGACTAAGGGTGGTAGGCCAAGGGGGGCTAAGTGTTATGGCCCATGCCCCAATACACCTCCATTAATCCTCACGACCACCCAAACCATTTCCAGGACCTTCTGACCACCCAAAGCCCTTGACAACCGCTTTCCGAATCCATTGCATCAACCCAAAGTTTCCACAAGCCTGAACCTCCACAACTCTGAGACCAAGATTCTACTCTTTTGATAAACGATGTGCTGGATTATTGCATACCTTACTCCCTTGTTCTTTGTTCTCTATAGCCCCTTGTACTCTTCCCTCCCCTTGTGTTTACTCAGCAAAAGATAGTACAAGGAGTAGTTACATGTATATAAGCCACTAGTCGACTGGACTATTTGCCAGTATAAATGTCAACTTAATTCTGTGTCGTAGTTTCCGATTCAGTTCTGGTAAACTTTTTGACTTTCCATAATTAGGGACAGACGATTGAAGGAGGGTGCAACACATAAGTTGAAGCCAAGTCCCTGTGACTTTGAACCACTCGAATGACTAGTTATATCACCTAATACCACAAACAATCCAAACCCCTGGTGCTTCCTGTCTTTCCGATCTTCCAATCTCATCCAAACTGCAAACTCTAGTCTTTCTACCTCCGGAATACCAAACCCCCCTTTGGAAACCTCTGGAAACCCTTCCAGAAGTATCTAGCTAAGCGCCTGACACATGGATTTAACAGTATATTCGTACTCACACTCCTGATCATCATGAGCTCGAGACCCATCACATGTTTGCAAGCCCTACAGACAATCACCAAGGTGTCCGCCTGCCATACATCCATCTCCCAAGAACTGTCTGTAGGGTGCAAACATGCATCTCATCCCTGAGAGACCAATCTCAATATATTGTATTTTTATATCGATTTCAATGTCATTCTGTGCGCATTTCTATTCTAAAATTTTTGATTATAATCTTCTGTTTTTACTCTCAATATTGAGAGAGTTATTGTATATTTTCTATTATACTCACATGCACTTATACACGCACTACACGACGCATGTGGCCGGCTCCCTGGGAAGGAACCAGGAGGTTGGCTCCATACCGAAGAGGATGTATAGGGGCCGGCTCAAGGATATATATGGGTGAAACAACACCCGTACATACCTTCCTCCTCAGTGGTTGACAACACTGAGGAGGTGAGCCATTTGTATGAATAAAAACAATATTATGATTGATTTTCATTTATTTACTCTGTAGTTATATTCCATAGGTATTTTCTAAATAAATACTCAGTGGTTGACAACACCAAGTAGTTATATTCCATAGATTGCTCTATGAATTCTCCAACCTACTGCCCAAGTTGCTTATAATCTCATCAAGGTTATAGGCCCTGGAGACCCAACAGAGAAAGTTACTTTGACCATGGGGAGGCTAACTACAGATGGATCTAATTGGTCCCTGTAGAGAGCTCAACTCATGAGTTATTTCGAGTCTAAAAATCTATTAATACATATTGAAGGCAAAGCCAAACGACCACCCAATCCTCTCACATATCCTAAGGCCTATATTCTCACTGAAGATGAGGAGGTCAAATTAGAGAAAGCTGAGGAGAGACTTGAAAAGTGGTTGGCAAGAGAAGGGCTTGTCAAGACTCAAATACTGGCATCCGTGTCAGAGTCACTAGCTTTAATGCTAGAGAAGAAAAAGAATGCAAAGGAGATCTGGGATACTCTAGTAACTGAAATAACGAAGAAACCAGAGATGGTTGTCACCAGCATCCAGAGACAACTCCAGAACATGAAATGCTCAGAGGATGATGATCTCAGAGAGCACCTTGATAGGGCTTAAGATATCTATGCAAGACTCAATGATATGGGAGCTAAAATCTCTGAAGGAGAGTTCCTTGATATTTCATTAGCTTCATTGCCACCTTCCTATGAATCAGTTATGAATGCCCTTATGACCTCTCTTGAAGAAGTCGGAAAGCCGTTGGACCTAGACAATATCATCTGGATTCTCAAATCTCAATATGATAGGTACAGGACATTGTCCACCACCCAGAAGGACCAAGGGTTTGTAGGTACTTCAGACAAGAAGGTGCATATATGCACCAATTGTAAAAAGCCAGGACATACTGCCAAAAGTGTTGGCTAAAGGTGGTGGCAGAGAAGGCCAAGGACCAAGGCAGAAGAAAAGAGCTAAGTTCAAAAAGATAAAAGGAAAAGGGAAAGGCAAACCCAAAGCCAACATAGCTGATGAAAATGAGTCTTCCAGAGGAGACGACGATGGATCTATGGCATTTATCAATCATGATTGTGCTGTTTTTATCAGAGACAGAACAGGTAATACTATTATACTAGATACAGAAGCTAGTTCTCATATGATGCTATATAAAAATATGCTTGAGAAAGCAGTCAGACTATGTCCATGTGTTACATACCATTGCAATGGTTGGTGAATACATGTAACAAATTGCTGTTTAAATAGTGCCCACAGACTAATGCCAGATAACCTGGCATAGTGGCCTTTTGGCCCAGTTGAAAGAACACATCACTGTGGGAATTTGTTGCCTTTTACAGTATGCCAGGTTGCAAAGGTCAGCGGTTCAAATCCCTGTATGCGCAATAATTTAGAGGGTTATTGCAATCACTTGGACCCCAGGAACCCTGGCTTACATGATGGTCCATGACATCATGGGGGTCTGCTATGTCAAATAGTAATTAGAGTGCTTGGGGGGAGCCACAGACAGGCCTGAGAAACCTGTTAAGATATCATCACTGTGGCACCTCGAGGGCTCGGTACCTAAGGGGAAGGTACTGTTACATACCATTGCAATGGTTGGTGAATACATGTAACAAATTGCTGTTTAAATAGTGCCCACAGACTAATGCCAGATAACCTGGCATAGTGGCCTTTTGGCCCAGTTGAAAGAACACATCACTGTGGGAATTTGTTGCCTTTTACACCATGCACAAGTGTCCAAGCTGCATGCAAGTCACTTGGTACGCCAGTCTTGGCTTGGCATATCTACCTTCCATATTCCCCATTCCTATCCTTCATTCACTCTTCCTCATTTACTAACCATTAATCCTACCCCATCTGTTCCTTATTCCTTGGCTCGCCCTACCTTCGGACATCCTGTCCTTGTTTTATCCTTGACCACATCCCTATTGTTTTATAGTCAGTTACTCCCTATTATCCTATCCTTGGCCACATTCCTATTATTCTATTTTTATTGTTCTATCCCTGTTTACATTCCCCCATTCTATTTTTTGCTTATTGTGGACAATACCCCCACATGCCTTTCATACCTTATTCTGCCACATTCCTTATTCCACATGTCACTTCTTAACCTATATAAGTAGGACATGCATGTACATACTTCCTCATTCTGGGTATCGACTAGGCTTAGGCCCCTTACCTTCCCTTTGTAAGGGCAACCTACGTGGGTACTGATTCCTGGGAAATGCTAGAAGCTAGAACCAGCAGGACACCACCCAGCCCTGGCCTTCTCCCTAGGCCTGACTCAGGGACTCAACCCCTGAAGCCTATCCACAAAGCCAACCAGACACTGGTAAGGGGTGTCAAGCTTTGGAAATGCCGAGATGTTGGGTGGGAATGGCCAAGTCCTGCAGGCTGGAAGTAGTGGCTTTGGCTTCAACATACTCATGCATTGTGCCCTACTCTCCATGCGTGCCACTGATTTGCAACAGATGGGATACTCGGGAGGATGCCGATGATGCTGGCCTGAGTAGAGGACTTAACAGAGAGGGAGAAGGTAGAAGGGCCTAAGCCTAGTCGATACCCAGAATGAGGAAATATGTACATGCATGCCCTACTTATATAGGTTTAAGAAGCGACATGTGGAATAAGGAATGTGGGACAATAAGGTATGCAGAGCATGTGGGTATTGTCCACAATGAGTAAAATTAGAATGAAGTGATGCAAACGGAAATAGAACAATAAAAGATAGAATAATAGAAATGTGATAGGACAATAGAGGGTGACCGACTATAAAATAATGGAGCCATGGCTGAGGATAATACAAGGACAGGAAGTCCTGAGGTGAGGCAGGTCGAGGAATAAGGAACGGATGGGGTAGGTTTAATGGTTGGTAGCATGAGGAAGAGTGGACAAAGGATAGGGATGGGGATGTGGAGGGTGGATGTGCCAAGCTGAGACCAGCGCACCAAGTAATTTGCATGCAGCTTGGATACTTGGGCATGGTTGTAGTCCAATGTACTTGGTTGGCACTGCCAAATTACCGGACACTTGGTATGTGTACTTGACAAGGGGATCCAGAAGTGAATATGGATTAAAAGGAGACTAAGTACAATATCGGTGCATACCTGGTAAGGGGATCCAGAAGAGAATGAGGTGAGGATCTCTTACCTAAGTAGCAAAACTATATAGCTAGTGACTGTGACATGAGTAGGTCATGTCACAGTCAGTGAAAACAGAAGGATTAACTAAAGAATCTACAAGAGAAGAAGGATATCAATAAACGATATACAGGAAAAAAGAATAAATATTAGTAGGCAAGGGGCTGTCCCCTGACACCCTTCCCCCTATAAAGTCCTCTACTTGGGCCAGCACCTTTGGCACTCCTCGAGTATCGATTCTGTTCCAAATTGGTGGCATGCACTGAAAGTAGGGTGCAATGCACAAGTACATTGAAGCCAAAGCCACTACTTTTGGCCTGCAGGACTTGGCCACTCCCCACCTGTATCTTCAGCATTACCGACGCTTGACAGCATAACGTAATCATAATTAAACATAATATCTCCCAAAGATAAACAATGCAAGGTTCAGGATAGGGCACAGCTTCAACTTGTGTGTTACACCTACCAGATCACACTGGTCCCTAATTTTGGAATAGCAAGACAGTGTCAGGCTCTGGGAATTCCGAGGAGTGGCCAAGTCCTGCAGGCCAAGAGTAGTGGCGTTGGCTTCAACATGCTCGTGCGTTGTGCCCTACTTGCCGTGCGTGCCACTGTATTTGCCACAGACAGATACTCGAGGGGATGCTGATGATGCCGGCCTGAGTCGAGGACTTTAACAAGAGAGAAGAAGGTAGAAGGGCCTAAGCCTAGTCGATACCCAGAATGAGGAAATATGTACATGCATGTCCTACTTATATAGGTTAAGAAGCGACATGTGGAATAAGGAATGTGGAACAATGAGGTATGCGGAGCATGTGGTTATTGTCCACAATGAATAAAATTAGAATAAGGGATGCAAAGCGGGGATAGAACAATAAAAGACAGGATAATAGAATGTGTCCAAAGATAGGACAATAGGAGGTGCCAGGCTATAAGACAAGGCTTGTAACCGAGGATAGTACAAGGACAGGAAGTCCCGAGGTGAGACAGACCAAGGGGTGGGGACAGGGAGTGTGGATGGTGGATGTGCCGAGCTGAAACCGGCGTACCAAGTGTTATGCATGCAATGCAGGCACTTGGTCGTGGATATATGATGGTTGCTCGGTCGGCACTGGCGAATAATCGGGACCTCGGTATGTGTACTTGACAGTGGCACAAGGAATGGAGAACAATAAGGTATGAAGAATCATGTGGAGGTATTGTCCACAATGATCAAGAATAGAACAAGGAATGTAGATGATAATAGAACAATGAAATATGACCGAGAACAAAAGAGTGAGTGAGAATAGAACAATAGAGAGTGGCTGAACATAAAACAATAGGGCCACTGCCAAGTGACAACAAATAGTGAGTGTCCTGAGGGTAAACAGGCAAGGGGAAGGACAGGGAATAAAAGAATGATAAAGAATAGGAGGGTGGGATAGAGATAATGAACCAAATGATGAACCGAATGTACCGAGCCAAGGCCACACACTGGTGAGGGATGATATGGGTAAGGGTTGGTTGGTCGGTACTGCCGAGTAAATCAGAGCATGGTATTGTGGGCTTGACAGACAGAAGAAAGGCTTAGTCAAAATCAAAGTCGATTATCTGACTGAGGACTGAACTACTGAATGTACAAGATCTTTATACTATCTTCAAATCTATGAGGAGTCGACTAGATTCCTATAATAGATAAGAAAGCCAAGGATCGTGAAAAGCAAGAACAGAAATACTATGTCCCAATCTTGATCTCCTCTGTGACATTGAGGGGTGATGTGTCACTCCAATTCCCAATGGAGTTACCCTATAAGGAACGTAGTAGTGGATTGGATATGAGAGATAGAACAGAATTTCAAATAAATAAAAGTGGAGCGGAACCTAAATGAAAGGATATTAAACGTAAATGAAGTGAAAATGGAATTGCGAGCATATGGAGGTTGCCATAAATGAGTGGAGTGAATTGACAGGAGCATGTGATGCCAAGATGGATACACAAGGTGCATATAGTCTGTGGGCTGAGGGCATATAGTTGAATAGGCAAGTGAAGGCAGAGTTGGGCTGAGTGGGCTGAAATGAACAGTCGGGCATGCTGGCATACAGTTCCTAACAGCCATTCCCTAGATTCTAATAGTCTCACCATTACCTCCTCTGAAATTAGGGTTCAGTGAGGCCTGGTGGGTGCAACACATAAGTTGAAACTGTACCCTATTCTGAACCTCACCATTGTTACTACATTGGGAGATATTCATTTGGAATTATGACTACATCCTATTTCATATCCTAATAGAGGAAAGAGGAGACAGCTGCTATTGCATACAATTCAGATGAGTTGTTTGCTTTTTAACTATTGTGATACTTCAGTTGAGAAGGGGTGTTGGGGGGAATATTGCAAATTTTCACCACAACATGTCATATCATGTGTTTACATTACATAAGTTACACCAGTTTGCATTACATAAGGTGCATACCAAATTGCACATGCCTTTGCATGGGCAAAAAGAGAACTGCAATTACTCAGTCAAATTGTAGCCATTCTGTCTGAAAATAAAAACATTAACTTCTTCAACCCAATATGTAGGGCATGGAAATGTAAAATCCATGTAAAATTGTCACAATAAAAATTGTTCTTCAGGCAGTTGGCCCTGATCAACCCCAGCTGCAGAACAGCTGTAGCAACACCAAATCAATTCAGACTTGTTAGATATTTTTCAGCAATATAATATACATGTAGATAGAGGGCACCAACCACTTTTAGTATATCAAAGTCCATTAGAATATTTTAGAATATTTTATATAATGTACTACAGCTGAGACAAGTAATTTCTGCTTAATTATTGTTCTAGAGCCCTACAAGACACAGCTCATTGGGAAAATGTGATATTAAATCATGCAAGATCAAGATGATACAAAGGGACCTCGACTGCCAGCCATCCTGTGGCCACACATGGATTGAAAAGCAGTAGCTCAATAGTGCCCTATCCTGGCATGCTCTAAGACCTTCACAGTGTGCTCCAACATGTGACGTTATCTTCGCATTCATGGGGCACTCTTCGAGTCTATAGCACCTGCGGGTTTCTGACCGACCTCCCTGGAGGAGCAAGAGCCCAAGGTGTGGGATTGTGATGACAATGAACATAACAGCCACAACGGCCCCTCTGGCATCTCCTGTGACCATGGGCATGCCAGCCACCATAACCACTATAACAACTTGCCCCAGACACCAGGTATGGCTGTAGACTCGCCCTACTAAGCAGACCTGATTGTGATCTTGGTACAGCAAGACCAGGAACAGGATCAAGATCAGGATTGGGAACAGCATTTAGAGCAAGACCATGGGCCTGGTGGTCTTCTCCTCGGTTATCTCATTGTCCCCTCCATCTGCATCTGCAATCTGTGCCCATTCCTCTACATGGTCTGTGCTACGCTGACCCTCCACCCAGTCATGTTGTCCCTTGGTGAACTCGTCACCTTTCTGTACATTGCCACATGCATGCCGCAATTGATAGCTCACTCACTGGGCACATAGGCCTGTAGCAGGTGGACAGGTCACACTTTCCAGCCGCTTTGTCGACCCCACATTTGCATTCATGATGGGCTGGAACTACTAGTACATGTAGGTCATTACCTTACCTGGTATGTACATTCATCCTAGACATACCATCATTTTCTCATCGTGAACATGATGGATGCAGTTATGGCACACAGTATTTTGTATTGGGATCTCCTTCTGAAGACTTGACTGACACATCTTCATATGGATATGTTATCATTGGGCCTGTGGGTGTTCGTGATGCTGTGGACTCAACAGTACTGTCTGGACAGGAGGTGCATTATTCAGCTGTTCATTTCTCAATGCCTCATGAATTGTCGCACGGTCAAGGTTGTTGATGAGCATGAGTGATAAGACAAATGAGGAGTATTCCTCAGGAAGTGCATGGATTAGAGCCTGGAGTAAAGCTCATTATCGAGATCATCAAGTGTGAACCCAGAGGGGCGGAGATCCTTGATAGCTTTGATCTTTTCAGTGACTCAGGCTATTAGACTTTTAGGGCTTTTGGTCTCATGCTTTTGAACTGAGAAGAGGTCATCGTACATGTTGAAATGCATTCTGGGTCTCTTTGACTGATTGCGATGCTCTAGCAGTTCCCACATTTGTTTTGGGTCATCTAGAACTCCAGCGAGATGATGTTTCTGGTCATCTTCGATTGCAAGATAGATCTCACCTGCTGCTTTGTCTACCTTCTCTAGCCACTTCTGATAGGCATCTTCATCAGTGACATCGGGTTGGATCACATCCCTGCTGTTAGGGCCCATGCCACTAATAAACCCACATTAATCCCCACAACCACCCGCACCATTTCCAGGACCTTTCCGACCATTCAAAGCCTGAACAATCGCTTTCCGAATTCCATTGTACCAACCCAAGGTTCCACAATCCCAAACCTCTGAAGATTCCAAGGTCAACATTCCGCTCCTTTGATAAATGATGCGCAGGATCATCGCATACCTCACTCCCTTGTTCTTTGTTCTGTTTTAGCCCCTTGTACTCTTTCCCCCCTTGTCTTTACTCAGCAAAAAGTTAGTACAAGGACTAGATATATGTATATAAGACACCAGTCGACTGGACTATTTGCCAGTACAAATATCAACTTAATTCTGCGTCATAGTTTCCGATTCAGTTCCAGTAAACTTTCCAACTTTCTGAAATTAGGGACAGATGATCGAGGAGGGTGTAACACATAAGTTGAAGCCAAGTCCCTTCTACCTCAAATACTTGAACTACCTAATACCATGAACAGTCCTAGACCCTCTGGCACTTCCCATCTTTCTGCCCCTTTCTGATTCTGTCTGTGAACCTGCGACCTCTAGTCCCTCCGCCTCCAGAGTACGAACCCCCTCTCGGAAACCATTCAGAACCTCCAGAAACCCTTCCGGAAGTATCTAGCTAAGCTCCGACATGTGGATTTAACACCTGCTCACTATCCTCCACCACCCTTGTTTTTGACCCCAGGCCGCCATCTGGTCTCTCTAGGAGGCATAGTTCCAGTTGTTAAGTTGATATGACTGTTACGCTGAGTGGAGCTTCTATTTCTACTTTGACATCTGAGATGCTGATGCTAGTGAAGAATCCTCTTATGAGTGATGGGGAGGGTACTTTCTCATTTAGTAATGTGGGGGGCCCGATGGAGATGTATACAGCCTTGGCCCAGCCTGGGGAAGAGGGAGGCAGTGAGTGCACTAGGCGGTCTTCCAGAGATAATCATGATAGCATACAGTTTTCGTTTTATGTCATGCAGGTAGGGTGTTGCATTGGCGTCATTGCAGTTTAGGGATTTTATGGTTGATTATCCTTTTTTTCTGTTTTTTTTTTTGGCAGTTCACAGGCAGGATGGGATCCTTAAATATGAATATCAACTTGCTTGTCGCAACCATAGGGGCATACTAATATACAGAAAACACATCTAATCTCCCTTCTGATACCCTAGTTGGCGCTTCACAGGTTTTAGAGATCAACCAAGGGAACACAGATCCATCCCGCATACATCTGCTCACTCCATCACCTGTCATCTTTGCACTGAAAGGGAGAGGCTTCAATTTCACAAGTTCATCATTCCAAAACTTCAAATTGGCTGCAAATTTCTTGGCTTGCCTCCCAGATTTAGCAACATGTGTCAGATGATTTGGCCATAATGCTAAACCGAGAAACGAGCTTTCTGGACATGAACATATCACAGACTCTCATATGTCTCAAGATAATGGGCATGAGGTATGTGTTTAGCCAAGCAATGGATCATTTTTAGCTATAATTAATAACATCTCATAGTTGTTACTCTGTGCATATCTTCTGCCCAGACAATCACATGGTCCCATTATTACTTGCTTTAGCATATAGTGCTCAGTACTACATTGGGCAACACAACTTGAGGTTGAGAATGTGTCAAGTACATGTACCGAGACCCGGTAATTCGGCAGTGCCGACCGAGCAGCCATCCTATATCCACGTCCAAGTGTCCATGCCGCATGCATATCACTTGGTACGCCAGTCTCAGCTTGGCACATCCACCACCCACAGTCCTTGTCCTCACCCCTCACATACTCTATACCACTCACCATCTATTAATCCCACCACGCCTACTTCTCATCCTTCAATCCGCCTCACCTCGGGACTTCCTGTCCTTGTATTATCCTCAGCCATGGCTCCATTGTTTTATAGTCGGTCACCCTCTATTGTCCTATCACATTTCTATTATTCTATCTTTTATTGTTCTATTTCCGTTTGCATCACTTCATTCTAATTTTACTCATTGTGGACAATAACCACATGCTCTGCATACCTTGTTGTCTCACATTCCTTATTCCACTTGTCACTCCTTAAACCTATATAAGTAGGGCATGCATGTACATATTTCCTCATTCTGGGTATCGACTAGGCTTAGGCCCTTCTACCTTCTTCTCCTCTGTCAAAGTCCTCTACTTGGGCTGGCATCATCGGCATCCTCCCGAGTACCCTGTCTGTTGCAAATCAGTGGCATGCATGGAAGAGTAGGGTGCAACACATGAGTACGTTGAAGCCAAAGCCACTACTCCCAGCCTGTAGGACTTGGCCGCTCCCATCAGACACATCAGCAGTTCCAAAGCTTGTCAGTTCCCAAAGCTTGACAGAATGAGGGTGAATGTTGATGGGCAGGAGAGATAAGGGTCTGTGTGGATCCAGGAAAGATAGATGATTGAGGTATTAACTACAGAGGAACAAAGTATAGTTGATTTAATATCACATTTTCCCAATGAGCTGTGTCTTGTAGGGCTCTAGAACAATAATTAAGCAGAAATTACTTGTCTCAGCTGTAGTACATTATATAAAATATTCTAAAATATTCTAATGGACTTTGATATACTAAAAGTGGTTGTTGCCCTCTATCTACTCATATATTATATTGCTGCAAAATATCTAACAAGTCTGAATTGATTTGGTGTTGCTACAGCTGTTCTGCAGTTGGGGTTGATCAGGGCCAACTGCCTGAAAAACAATTTTATTGTGACAATTTTACATGGATTTTACATTTCCATGCCCTACATATTGGGTTGAAGAAGTTGTATTTTTATTTTCAGACAGAATGGCTACAATTTGACTGAGTAATTGCAGTTCTCTTTTTGCCCACGCGAACGCGTGTGCAATTTGGCGCGCGCCTTACGTAATGCAAACCGGTGTAAACCATAACTAAAATTTTCTCTTGTTGAATTATAACCATCACCCGCGTTCAAACTGCTTGCTTCAGGGGAAATTCAACACCGCTCCCTTGTCGATCAATAGCCGAGCGATGGTCTCGTGACCTCTTGGTGTGCCGTCGCCTGCAGCGCGGCGCGATAGTGTCCTCCCTGCAGTTGACATCCGCTCCCTTATCCATCAATAGCCGAACGATGGTCACGTGCCCTTCTGACACAGCTGCTTGCAGCGCGGTGCCATAGTATCCTCCAAGCACATTGACATCCGCTCCCTTGTCCATCAATAGCCGAACGATGGTCTCGCAACCTTCTGACGCCGCCGCCTGCAGGGCGGTGCCATAGTATCCTCCCTGCACGTTGACATCCGCTCCCTTGTCGATCAATAGCCGGACGGTGGTCTCGTCACCTCTTGACGCCGCCGCCTGCAGGGCGGTGCCATAGTATCCTCCCTCCACGTTGACATCTGCTCCCTTGTCGATCAATAGCCGAACGGTGGTCTCGTGACCTCTTGACGCCGCCGCCTGCAGCGCATTGCCATGCTCTCCTCCCTGCACGTTGACATCCGTTCCCTTGTCGATCAATAGCTGAACGGTGGTCTCATAACCTCTTGACGCCGCCGCCTGCAGTGCATTGCCATAGTGTCCTCTCTGCACGTTGACATCCACTCCCTTGTCCATCAATAGCCGAACGATGGTCTCGCAACCTTCTGCTGCTGCCGCCTGCAGGGCGGTGCCATAGTATCCTCCCTGCACGTTAACATCCGCTCCCTTGTCGATCAATAGCCGGACAGTGGTCTCGTCACCTCTTGAAGCTGCCGCCTGCAGGGCGGTGCCATAGTATCCTCCCTCCACGTTGACATCTGCTCCCTTGTCGATCAATAGCCGAACGGTGGTCTCGTGACCTCTTGACGCCGCCGCCTGCAGCGCATTGCCATGCTCTCCTCCCTGCACGTTGACATCCGCTCCTTTATCGATCAATAGCCGAACGATGGTCTCATCACCACTTGACGCAGCTGCTTGCAGCGCGGTTCCATTGTATCCTCCCTGCACATTGACATCCGCTCCCTTGTCCATCAATAGCTGAACGGTGGTCTTGTGACCATGTAACGATGCCGCCTGCAGCGCATTGCCATGCTCTCCTCCCTGCACGTTGACATCCGCTCCCTTATCGATCAATAGCCGAACAATGGTCTCGTGACCATGTATCGATGCCGCCTGCAGCGCGGTGCCATAGTGTCCTCTCTGCACGTTGACATCGGCTCCCTGATCGATCAATAGCTGAACGATGGTCTCGTGACCTCTTGACGCCGCCGCCTGCAGCGCGGTGCGATAGTGTCCTCCCTGCACGTTGACATCCGCTCCCTTGTCGATCAATAGCCGAACGATGGTCTCATGACCTTCTGACGCAGCTGCTTGCAGCGCGGTGCCATGCTCTCCTCCTTGCACGTTCACATCCGCTCCGTTTGTTAGAAGCAAGCGAACTATGTCCTCATGACCGTGAAACGACGCCGCCTGTAACGCATTGCCCAAACTACCTTGTCGGACGTTCACATCTGCGCCACCTTTCAGGAGATTTTCGACCGCCCTTGTGAGCCCAGCCAAAGACATATGATACAGAGGAGTCCAGTATCCCGGTCCAATGAACCGCCGAAGACGACAACGATCCGGGTTGTACAGTGCCAGCCAGTTCATATACACGGCATTGGTTTGAAGAAGGTCCATCGTTAGCCTGTGTAAACTATCCGATTGACCATCACCCGACTCAGCGTGTTTCGTCCAGTTCACTGCAGCATATGTAGATAATGGACAGGAGGCCTTGGTATTCGGACGTATGCATGCAGGCCGGTTGAATTGCAGCAGGTAAGCGAGACATGTCCTAGCGATGGATGTATTAGCAATTCTTGTGTTTAAGTGATAAAAACACAATTTGTCGTTTCGTTGGCTGAGGTAGTCCGAGGTCAGATATTCCCGAACGGAGAAATGAGCCAATGTGAGCTCTGCGGCTCGAGGGAAGCGTGCCCAATATGGCTCAATGTTTTCTTCCTCGTCATCAGCACTTGGGAAGGTAACGGTCACCAGACTGGAACACATGGCTAACAGTTTTTGCCAAGTCAGAGGTCGTCGTCCTGGCTTGTAAAGATGTCCGTCTTTCGAGTCTGGATCCGTGGCCACCACTTCAATGGCTTCTCGCAGCGATATAGCTCTCGACGAAAATGCAAGCCACTGCAACATCCTGAGAGCTTCCTGGCTGTGTTGTTGACGAATGTTTGAGAGAATTCGATCATAGGTCTCATACAGACCGACTGGGAGCGACTCCAATGCCTCCATCAGGTCGTCGTGGGTAAAGCAGTCTCGCAGTGCATCTAACTGACAAGCTACCCATCGAAACCTGCAATTTATCTGTTAGTAATAACACGTGAGGAGGCGAATAGAACACTTTACATTCCATGTGAACCTTTATTCAGAACATCTTTGATTTTCTCCCTCTCCTCTGCA
>QLPI01002378.1:0-20061 GCA_003314275.1 Chroogomphus rutilus | reverse complement strand
GAATATAAAAAAAAAAAAAAAAAAAATTGGACAGATAGCGGGGTCCATTTCCAGATTTCTCCAGGATATGGAGATTGAGTTCTGAGAGGGGAAGACAATCGTGGCTTTCGTGTCCAAGGAACAGGTATCCCCTAAATCATGGGCACGGCTAAAATGCACAGTTAGAGCCTCCTGACATAGGCGGAAAAGTACCGATGCACCATGACTTCTGCCACTGTGTAGAACCACCGCAGGCTGGACACACGGTCCTTTGTTCGGATCTCCCGACGGATTTCTGAATTTCCTTGGGACAAAGGTCGGCATGTTAGGCTTGGGAGATCGCCAATGACCGAGTTTCTTCCTGCGATGGGGAATCTTAGTCTTGAAGAGTTGTTTTCAGAACGTAGGATTGTGAAGAGAACGCTGCTGGTCCGTATCCATTTAATGATTCTTCAGTTCCATGGGCTTTGAACCTTTTACTCTTCAGTATAACAGTGTCTGGCACTGATAAAGGAATATTACCATCGTTCGGATGACTTGCTGCATTTCCTTGGGACAGAGATCGGTATGGTATTCTTGGGAGATCACTATTGACCGAAGTTTCTTCCTTGCGACGGAGAAAATTAGTCCTGACGAGTTGTTTTCAGAATGTAGGATTGCAAAGAGAATACCACTGGTGCGTATCCGTTTAGTATTCAGTTCTATTGGCTCTGAACCTTTTCCTCTGCAGTATAACCCCCCAGTATGTGCCACTGATAAAGGAGTATTATTTTCCCCGGAAGCTAGCAATCCATCCAACATGACCCAAGTTGGTCCTCATCCCAAAGTTTGATCTTTCCCGTCCCATGTGCCTCACATGGACTACTTTATGATCATAGTCTTCAGACGGGCCTCATTCGGTACCTTTCTATAGATCCGAAAGAGTACTTGTTCCTGTTGGGTAATCAGGTTTGTGTAGTTACCTTGAGTCAGATGAATGTGCATGTCTAATACTCGACCTAAGGGTTAGAAAGAATGAGACTATTGATCGTCTTTTCCAGGTGTTTTGTTTTGTATTCTTTTACCCTTTTATGCATTTAACAACGCTTATAGCTCCTTGGCAGCCCGAGAGAATATGTTCAGCTCCATCGGTACAATAAATGATCGGTGTAAAATTGCTTCGAAAATCTTTCCCCCCTCCAGTGACACAACTGTAAACCACCTAATGATTAAAATACAGCTATACGATGGTATGATCGAACGCGGCGGGAGGATGATGTCGTAGTTCATCCCAACTTCCAAATCACCCTTTTGACTTATCTCCCACTTACATATGTGTGTGTGAGAGAGAGAGAGAGAGATATCAATTAAAGTGCTCGAAGCGCTAGACGCTTATGGTGCACTACTACTACGAGATACATGGTAAACATATGTGTGAACACACGATATGTTTCGAGTTTCTAGTAATATCCTGTGTTTAGCATTCATGGGAAACCATTGTATTCAATTATTTGGAGAAAACTTCAGCTGGTGAGTTTTATTTATTTTAAAAGAATTTATGCCTGAAAAATTGGGTACTTTTTTGTTTCTGACTTTCCATGATCCATTTGGTTTCAAATACGGATATGCAATCCGAGAGCCAGTTATTGTCCCAGCCGGCACCCAACATGGACAAGGACATGTTCAGATGTCATGTCGCCGCGTTTCATGATTGCGCCCCGGATATGACCACGATGAAGTGTTGTATCCATATTCGCTACAAGGTGATGCCTTTTCGCACTACATTGGTGATTCTGACCATGGTTGATGATTTGTGCCCTTCAGATTGATCAATCTTGTCCATCACATGCAGACCTACCAGGATTCTCTGGAAACCAGGCTACGCAACGTATTTGATTTTGACATATATGGGCCGGAGAATATGAAAGTGCTCTAGTAACCATTAGAACACCATGGGTGAGTCTTTCACAGCTAATATGTCATATCCGCTCCTGTTGATCCGACTCTGACTGTTTGTTCAAGCTTAAAAGTGGAACGAGTCGGTCTCAACGCTGTGGGTGAGGACACATGGAAAATAAAAGACTTGGTGTTTAAACTATCTGGATGGACTGATATCTCTGCACCCAAGTATGGAAAAGAAGCTCCTAAGAAGGAGGAACACATTCGGGGAAATACTAGGGACAGTTACCAGGTTATCTGTATAGAAAATTGTTCCCACAATGTTGTCGTGATAGACCCGGGGCAGGGACACAGCTGGGCTCGGCGGTCGAGGTGGGTATATCAGGCTGTTCAAGGGTCATAATATCAAATATATCAAATAGGTGAGAGGTGCTGAAACCAGGGGACCATCCCTCACATCTCCTACCATATTCCCTCATATCCCCTACCATCTTCCCTCACTTCCCCTCACTCAGCATCTCCAGCCCCGACTCTCACGCGCCGCAACATGTGCATACCGGATTCACATTGCGTATATACGCACGCGCGTGCATCTCCACTCGCGTCTATTCCAAACGCGTCACTGATGATGTGATGCACGCGCCTCTGAGTAGGGCCGTGCATAGACAGATCCACTATATAACAAACATGTATTTATTACCAAAATTTAATCACAAAATTTCCACTTTTCCTCCCCATTTCTATCCTATATTTAGAATCATTAAATTATAGCCAACTTTACCCAAGAGATTAAAAGTCTCATAATCTCTCTAAGTTCAAACCAGTTATTGTTAACTATATTTTACTTGATTTCTATTTTCACACTAGGGAGTTTTTTCACATAGATCAAATAAAAAATAAATAAATAAAAAACATTATATTCCAAACAACCTCACACCCCCACAAGGCAAATTACAACCATCTAACTATGTCCAGCTACTTCAGAAACAGTCCCCAAGCCCCCACAGCCAAAACCTACACCTGGTTAACCGACTCAACAACCCACAGTCACACTTGTAAAGACCTGGATTTATTTACCTCCATTGACAGCAACCTCACACTTGGCACTGTGAGGATCACCCTAACATCTGATGAGCACAGTGAAATACCAGATGCCAGATTGACACTTACCAATGTCAAGTATAGGCCGGATGGGAAAGCGAACATGCTGTCAATACCGAATATGATGAAAAAGGGCACAGAGCTGACATACACAAGAGACAGTGTCACACTATCAAAGGGTGGATCAGCATTCGCACAAGGATCTATGGAAGGATTCACTTACTCGTTCACCGCCGTATACACATGCCCAGCCACACAAAGCCCAGCCGTATTGAAGACAAAGAACTTACCAAAGGAGAAGAAAGTGGAAAGAACAGAGGAGGAATGGGCAGACCACGAGCGGAAGTGGACAGAGCAGTTCGAGGAAGAAGAAAGATTGGAAAAGCAGAGATTGGAAGGGGAAAAGACAGAAACAGACAGAAGCATCAAAGAAGGGGTAGACGAGAGGAAGAAGAACACGTACCCACTGCCAGAGAAGCATACGGACGTAGAGGTAGAGACTGATGACACAACATGAGATCCAGGCACAGACACTTTCCCTGTGAAGCCTGACACACCACCAGAATGCCCGATGAGAAGGCCGGATGAGGATACCGTGCCTACCCAGAATTGGGGCTCAGACACCGGCGCAGCTAGAGAAGCCCCAAAACCACATTACACTGTCGTACACATGAGCCCAGCGGCACGGGAACCAAAGAGCATACCCAAGCAGGAGAGAGAGAGATGTAAGACCGGAGTGGAACAGCAGAAGAGAGAAGAAGAGAGAGCGGAAATGGAGAAGAAAGAAAGAGAAGAAAATGAGGAGGAAGAAGGAAGTTTTATGGAGGAGATGGAAAAAAGAGTCAGCGATGCCTCGAAAGAAGGGAGGAATACCACTCACTGGTGACCAAACCACCTGCAAGGCTGATCGATACCATGATTATAGAAGTTGCCGCATCGCCGGAAACGACACATCAGATGGCAGTAGGCCGCATGAGAATTTCGAGACCTATGCGAACCGCAACAGAGAACACAGGATCAAAAGAGAAGGCGATACGAGAGAGGATGCTGATTGCCATATCGACGCTAGGAGCGCAGAAGAGACACGAGACCATGGGAGAGGCTACGAGAGAGAAGGCAGGAGGCAACAGGAGATCAGGAGATAGGGAGAGTCAGGAGACGTCATGCAATGCAGAGAGTGTTCCATTGAGAGAGCCACTGATATGCTGCAATATGTCATGAGCAGCAGATGGCGAGCTGTTGAGGCCTCCAGAGATGATCCACATGAATGACACATATGTCGAAACTGATCTACCAGCACGGGACCAGGTTACAGACCACACACACATCGAGTGCACCGGATCACTACACATCATCGATGATACACCGCTGAGGCTACAGGCCATAGAAATGCCACACAGGTTCGAGCGATCCAATCACATGTCGCTAAGACACGCGGAGGCCAGAAGTCACAAGGCACTGCCAATCATACCACCAGTCGAGTTAGCTGGAACCCAATACTACATGCAAACAATAGAACTTACCGTAACGGGAAAAGGGCTGCTACAGACATATCGCGACACATCACGCGCAGCGGACGGCGATCCGTTGAGGCCACCGGTTGTACATCCCATGCAAAAAGGGAAGCCGTTGGTCACCGCGCAGATACGAATGAGGGACGAGGGGCCGTGTGTCGTCGAGTCCACACAAACAGGGCATGGATCACCGCATGCCGCAAACAACAACGCGATCGATAATGCGACCATTGACGTCGCTGCAAATGCCGCCGCATCGCTGGCAACGACCCATGAGACGACGGCAGACAGCACGTGAAAAGGGGGGCCGTGTTGGCACAAGAGAGACATGGAGTGATGAAGAGCGAAATGCTGCATACCGAGGAGGGTTTTATAAAAGAGACAGAAGGGAGAGTCAGTGAGGATTCAAAAGAGAAAAGGGAAATCACGTATCCACTGCTGGACAAATGGACCAAAACAATGAGAACTGCACCAATGGCGATCCACGAGACGGATACAGATCTGGCGCAGGTCATGAAACCCGTCGCAACGTCGAGGAAGTCAAATGTAGATCCGGCAGTCATCCAGATACAGAACATGTGTGTCAGCATAGCAAAGATAAGAACGCCAATCCACACAGGCCCCAGACATAGCTTCAGCAAAGGAACGTCGCCGCCATTGAACGAGACGATGGCGGACGACGCAGAACATCCGGGAAACGCATCATGTGACATAGTCTAGGGACGCGATGCCAACATTGTATCATGCGTCATCCACATTGACAGACACCGCCGCCATCTCACATCCATTTGCTGCTACCCACACTCACCATACCCATCCAACTCGTGCATCTCAAATGAAACTGTCGTCGCCCCACATCCCCGTGTCGAACATACATGCATTCAAGGGGCGCACACTACATTTAAAGGGGCGTACGCCACGCTTAAAGGGGCGCACACACACACGTTCAAGGGGCGTGTGCACACTACACTTAAAGGGGCGTAAACCACAGTTAAAAGGGAAGTACATCATGCTTAAAAGGGTGCACGATACTCACAGTCTTCATGCACCGACCTGGTTGGCTCACACATCAGGCCTCCTCATCATACTGCCACATATTCCCAGACCCCATCAAATCCTCGTTGCATGGAGTTGGCAGGGTCTGAAGGGGCGTGTCAAATACCGTACCAAGACATGTCTATTCGGCAATGCTGACCAAGCAATCACCCCATATCCGCAACCAAGTACCCATGTTGCATGCATGACACTTGGTATGCCGGTTTCGGCTCAGCACGTCCACCATCCACACTCCCTGTCCCCACCCCTCGACCCTTCTCACCTCGGGACTTCCTGCCCTTGTACTATCCTCGGTTACAAGCCTTGTCTTATAGTCTGGCACCTCCTATTGTCCTATCCTTGGACACATTTCTATTATCCTATCTTTTATTGTTTTATCCCCGCGTTGCATCCTTTATTCTAATTTTATTCATTGTGGACAATAACCACATGCTCTGCATACCTTATTGTTCCACATTCCTTGTTCCACATGTTGCTTCTTAACCTATATAAGTAGGACATGCATGTACATATTTCCTCATTCTGGGTATCAACTAGGCTTAGGCCCTTCTACCTTCTTCTCTTCTGTTAAGTCCTCTACTCGGGCCGGCATCCTCAGCATCCCCCCGAGTACCTGTCTGTTGCAAATACAGTGGCACGCACGGCAAGTAGGGCACAATGCACCAGTACATTGAAGCCAATGCCACTACTCTTGGCCTGCAGGACTTGGCCATAGTCCGCCCGACCTTTCAACAACACCCCTTGGCAGTACCGAAGTCCGTCAGTAACCGACGCTTGACAGGGCGTGTTGAAACCAGGGGACCATCCCTCACATCTCCTACCATATTCCTTCATATCCCCTACCATCTTCCCTCACTTCCCCTCACTCAGCATCTCCAGCCCCGACTCTCACACACCGCAACATGTGCGTACCGGATTCACATTGCGTATATACGCACGCGTGTGCATCTCCACTCGCGTCTATTCCAAACATGTCACCAGTGACACGCGTCACTGATGATGCGATGCACGTGCCTCTGAGTAGGGCCATGCATACAGATCCACTATATAACGAACATGTATTTACTACCAAAATTTAATCACAAAAATTCCCACTTTTCCTCCCTGACGATTTGAAAGAGAAAGCATGAGAAATGACACGATCACAGCTCACACACCGACTGGAAGACCTGAATATGAGCCAACACGAGGCCAAGGGGTACTCTGGCTTGTGTTGTTTGGAGTGGTAAACTAGGTTTTTCTGGGGTTTCCCGCACTAGAATATCGGAGAGTCGACACTACAAATAGGATAATGAGTCCCTGGATTTTACTACGATTTATATTCTATTTATTGATAGAGAAAGTCTTGTGCTATTGATGATCTACCCTAGGCTAAGTCCCGGGTTTCACCTCCACCTAGGCGCCATTCCGGGGAACCGGTCTGGGCGCCAAAACGCCAGTTGAGCGAATTGTAGTTCTCCCACAAGTGAAATGTAATTTGTAGTGGTGTAATATAATAATATATAATATGGAGAACCCAACTGTATCCCGGAATTGTTGTACGACGAGTAGCAAGTATTCTAATCCTAAATGGGTAGGTGAGCACTCGGCGCTTAACCTTCGGTTCAGCGCGAGTGATGAGTTTTAAGTATAACCTAGTGGCTAGTAATGGGGGATGAAAATATTGTTTTCTTGTCCTGTTATTCCTTGTAACTATAGTAGCTTTATACAAATATATCCCGTGATGTAACTATGATCTATAGTTAATGGGAATTGTGGAGCATATGCAGGGCTGGCCCATTGTGGGCTGCCCCGATGGAATCTTCATAGAGATATGACACCTGTCAGTGGTGCCATTTGAATAGAATGACTTCTCCCTTTGTTCCCTTCCTGTCTGCAACATTTATCGCCTCTCTGGACTATGTCTCGTGTCTCATTCTCCTGTTTCTCAGTCATCTGTCCTCGGTGACTGCATATATGCGTCCCGGTTCCCTCAGTTCTCGTTCCTTTACATGTGAGTCTCTTCCCCTATGTTCCTTCTATCCCCTCCTATCTGTTTTCCCTTTGTCTCCTTCTGTATTCCATTCATTCTCTGCTCTTCTGGATCATGGGGCTAGCTAGGTATGGGGCCAGTGTCAAGTCCACGTACCGAGACCTATCCGCCGGCAGTGCCAACCGAGCAATTACTCCACATCCACGACCAAGTGCCCGCGTTGCCTGCATAACACTTGGTGCGCCAGTCCCGGCTCGGCACATTCGCCATCCGTACTCCTCGGTCCGTTTCGCCTCGGGACTCCCCGTCCTTGTATTATCCTTGGACGCGACCCATTGTTTTATATCCGGCCACTCCTTATTGTCCCCTTTCGAGTCACGATCCTATTATACTGTCTTTTATTGTTCTATCCCCGCTTTGCATTCCTTGTTCTAATTTTGTTCGTTGTGGACAACAACCACATTGCTCTGCATACCTTGTTGTCCCACATTCCTTATTCCACATGTTGCTTCTTAACCTATATAAGTAGGACATGCATGTACATACTTCCTCATTCTGGGTATCGACTAGGCTTAGGCCCTTCTACCTTCTTCTCTTCTGTTAAGTCCTCGACTCAGGCCGGCATCTTCAGCATCCCCCTGAGTATCTGTCTGTTGCAAATACAGTGGCACGCACGGCAAGTAGGGCGCAACGCACGAGTACGTTGAAGCCAACGCCACTACTCTTGGCCTGCAGGACTTGGCCATAGTCCACCCGACCTTTCGACAACACCCTTTCGGCAGTCCCGAAGTCCGTCAGAATCCGGCTCCTGACAGCCGGGTACATAGAATTACACAAAATATTTCCCTAAATTCCTGTAAATATTCATATAGGTTCCTTGTGATGTATAGAACCTTGGTGCAGAGTTGCACATTGATCTGGGGGTGATTGGGGGAGATATTACAGCTTTAGTGTAGGAAATGTGTACAATGCCACTCAATAATATTTCGTCACAACAGCTTGTTGTCTGCCATCGATTCCCATATTGCTCGTCTTCACGACTTGCGAAAAGGTGAGCTCAACTCGTTCTCCACATTTTCCCGGGTGTGTAGTGATGGGATAGGTGTACTGAATCTCTGCCAGAGAGGAAGAGCAGTTGTCAATGAAGCGTGGGACGGATGGTGAGCTCGACGACAGTCAATTGGTGGATGGAATAACTAAGAATAATGTCATATATAAGGGGTGCGGGATGGGGACACCAGAACTCGGGCGGCCCTAGATAACTTAATGCTAACCTTTAAATATGCCAGCCCCAAGCGTATCCGTTTCTAATTTGATATCAGCGCGTCGATATATCGCTTCCAATATAATACACGCTTGTAGCGCAGTCTAGAAACCTGTAAGCGAGATGCCGGGCACTATGTCCGCCATAGGTGTGGATGTATCCTTACCGATTGTATCATAGCCGTTATGCTCATGGAGTTCGAGCGACTTTTTGGGATGTAAGCATTTTGGTCCCGGTTCTAGATTTTATCCTGATTATGTGATTAGATCTATAGCCATCTGATTATAGAAACAATTATGACTATTCGTGTCCCTGAACGCAACTGCCATTTCTTCCAGTCTTCTAGAAGCCGAGTCCGCCCCGGAAACCTCCGCGAGATGGAAGGTGATCGAGAAAACGAACATGATCGGTTAGTATTCATTGGCAGGGGATTATACATGTATTGCTCTCCATGTGCGGTCCGGATTCCAGATAGATCGGAAGCCATCGAAAAAACAGTAACAGCAATTGGCTGGTTGGTAATCGCTTTTCAGACGCGGACTTTAGTCGGTAACAGATTGCTGCCGATGATCTAAGCATGGCCCACTCAAGCTACGTTCAAACTCGAAAAGAAACTTGATCGACATGTGCTCTAATAACTTGGTGCTTTAGGTGAAGATAGCACTGATACTCATAGGTGCTGCAGGATCTCAGTGTACAACTATGGTATCAAAGAGCTCATCTCTTTGTTCGGACAATCTTACTGATTAAGGTGACAGTATTGTGCTTTATCGTTCTTCCATGTAATATGAGCAACTATGACTCTGCTGGTAACACAGTAGCAAATCATCTTTTGCTATGAGGACGTTTCACAAATGCATCAGAAACGGAACGCTTCTTGCTGCTTAGAACAAGATATTATTTTATGAACTTGTGTGTGTGCACCAGATGCAATTAAACCGCAATATATTGATGAAGTCTGAAAATTGATTGGGTTCCCCTAAGAGCAGAAAGTATGTGATGTTTAGGTGCGCACAAATACGATTTTTCCCATTCGCTAGTCTCTTGACGTTCTGACGCCGGCATCGCCTCCGCCTGCGGACCTGACCAGCACACGTGGGGTCGACGCATTGTTCTTCCCACCAACACCTCAGGCAGCTACAAAGCAGAGCTATGTTACCAATGTCTCATTCCAATCCTCAGTCCACGTTCTCGTCTGGAGGGGCAACCCTTGACTTGAGACAGGTCAACATCCATAAGCGTGCTTGTTGGGCGATTAGCCAGACTTCGCAGAGCTGAACACCTATTTCCGCTGCAGATGCAAATGGGGGCGTGAATATATCGAATGTATCTAACATCAACAGTACGTGTGGTGTGATTCTTTTCCTTCACCTTCATCCTCACATCTGGTTAGACCCCCCGCAGGATGCTTTAGCCCTGCTCAAACCCGCAGAGCACGCCTCTTATAATACCCGCCATGGTGCCGAAGGCGACGAACCTCACGGGTGCTTGGAGGACACCCGTGTGCAGATCTTGACCGATATCTTGGCTTGGGCACACGATCCTTCCGCTCCACCGGTATACTGGCTCACTGGGTTCCTAGGAACAGGCAAAACCACCATCGCTCACACACTGTGCCAGCGTTTGGACGTGCAGGAGAAGCTTGGAGCGAGCTTCTTCTGCTCTCGCTCTGCGTTGAGCGAGATATTCAGACTTATCTTAGATCGTCACTGTCTGAGATCGCGACATCTCGCGGATATTCACAGCCTGGCTGTCCTTGGCCGACTGAACTCGAGATCGAGAATCTTCTTCAAAAGTCAAATGGGTTATTCATATTTGCTGCAGCTGCCGTGCGATATATAGGCCAGAGAGGTGCAAGTGCCACACAGAGGCTAACCGAGTTGACACACTCTGCGCTGCCTCTCCCGTCCCTGGACGGTTTCTAGAATTTAATTATGAAAGAGGCATTTCATGATGATCTCACCGAATGGGAGAAGTTGGCGAGACACGACGTACTTGCCACTGTGGTCCTTCTCCATAATCCACTCTCCATGACCGGCATTGCCTCCTTGTTGAATAATGAGGCTAGACATGCACTATCTCCATTTAGTTCTGTGGTTCATCTTCCGTCGACAGACAATGATCACGTCAACATTTTTCATGCTTCGTTCCATGAGTTTATCGTTGATCCAGAGCGCTGCGAAGCACACAGCGTAGATTCTACAAGAGGTCATGAAATGCTCACCATCAAGTGCCTTCAACACTTGAACAAGACTCTTCAACGTAATATTTGTAATTTGCCTGAGGATGGAATCAGAACACTCCCCCATGACATCAAAGATTTGGGCATGATTTTGACAGCCCTCCGATACTCGTGCATGCATTGGGCATTTCATCTTCTAGAAGTGTCTCCTAGGGCACCTTTGCCGATACTCAACTGTCTTTCTGAATTCGCCGATCAGCATCTATTGCACTGGTTTGAGTGCCTGAGTGCAATTGGCGAGCTGGAATCAGCTGTCAAGTCTCTTCGCAATGCCAAAGAAGCCACATTGGTGAGTGGACCATGTGGAGAAGAGTACCAGCTGACCACTTGGACAGAAATACCCCATGAGTTACAACATGTACGCGTTGCTGTTCGATGACGCTCGTCGATGCCTCCAGCTGGGATCTGAGGCCATCAGCCGTCACTGCCTCAACACGTATCGCTCGGCCTTTACCTGGATCCCTAAACGGTCCCTACTATGGCAGAAATATGCGCCATCGTTCTGTGACGTACCTGGAGCTACGGTCCTAGTGGGCCTTGCGGATGAATGGGAGCGGACATCAGAGCATGTCATGCGACACCGTGGACGTGTGCAGTCTGTCGTGTTCTCTAGGGATGGCAGCCGAGTTCTGTCTGGGTCAGATGACAGGTCGGTCCGTATCTGGAATGCGGATACTGGCAAGATGGACCGCATGCTGGAGGGGCATTTGAATGCGGTGTGGTGCATCGCATTCTCGCCTGATGGCACACAGGTCGTATCTGGCTCGCGCGACAAGTTGGTACGTATCTGGGACGCAGCTGCGGGAGAGACGATAGGCATATATGAGGGACATTCGGATACGGTTGTGTCTGTGGGTTTCTCCCCTGACGGGACGCGTCTCGTGTCTGCCTCGTGGAAGTCCATTAAAATCTGGAGTGCAAGTTCCAGGGAGACAGAGCTGGAGCTAGAGGGGCATTCAGATTGGGTGTTCTCTGTTGCTTTCTCACCTGATGGTAGACGTGTCGTGTCTGGGTCGGGAGATATGACAATGCGTATTTGGGATGCAACGAGGGGAGAGACGGAGCACGTACTGGAGGGGGATTCCGATTGGGTGAATTCCGTCGCTTTCTCGCGTGACGGGTTCCGTGTGGCATCCAGCTCAGCTGACTGGTCAGTCCGTATCTGGAATGCTACTAGTGGAGAGGCAGAGCGTAGACTAGATCTTCCAAGTTCGGTGAATACCGTTTCCTTCTCGCCTGAAGGGACCCGAATTGTGGCTGGTTTGTACGACTGCTCGATCGAGATGTGCCATGCGAGGACGAGAGAGAGAGAGAGCATGTGCTGAAGGGACATGCAGGTGCCGTGACGTCTGTTGCATTCTCCCCTGACGGGACACGCATCATCTCTGGCGCCCATGACAGCTCACTCCGGATTTGGAATCTGACTAGCAGAGAATCGGAGACTGAATCAGAAACACTGTTAAGTCACATGAGACGCAGAATGTCGAGCTTAGCTCATGTTTGGCATGTGAGTCGGGGGGAGAGAGTGTGTGGGCTGACAGGGCATTCAGCTTGGGTGCGGAGAGTGGAATTCTCGCCCGATGGAACGCAGGTTGTGTCTGGGTCAATGGACGGCTGGATCTGGATATGGAATGCCAACACGGGGGAGATAGAGTGTGTGCTGAAGGGACATTCTCGATGGGTGACCAGCGTGTCCTTCTCGCCTGATGGAAAACATATCGCGTCTGCCTCAGCTGACAAGTCAGTGCGTATCTGGAATGTGGCAAACGGAAAGTTAAAGCGGGAAATGAACGGTCATTTGGATTCAGTGTTGTGTATTGCATTTTCACGTGATGGCAAACGTGTGGTCTCTGGTGCGGAGGACAAGTCTGTCCGGATTTGGAATGCCATGACAGGGAAGATCGAGCACATACTCAAGGGACATTCAGATGTCGTGATGTGTCTCTCTGCCGATGAAGCACATGTTGTCTCTGGCTCCTGGGACAATTCGGTCCGGATATGGAGTGCCACTACGGGGATAGCACAGCATGTACTGAAGGGACATTCCGATTTGGTGACATCCATTGCCATCTCACCTGATGGCACACGAGTCATCTCTGGCTCATTAGACTTCACAGTTCGTATCTGGGACATCATCAGTGGTGAACAATTAGATTCATTTACAAGATTCGCTTCTATCGCCTTGCCGGACGGAAGCCGAGTCACGCATATCTTCCCAGGTGACTTTCAACTCGTGGCTTCAGGGGAGCATCAGGCGTCTCTATCTTGGGATAAGGACTGGATCCTTGTTGACCCTCCACTTGAGCCTTGCTCTTTTCCATCTGAATTTCGCGGCTTCTGGACACATGCATTCTCTGCATCCAAAGCATGCTTTGGATATGATTCAGGGCTTGTCGTTATTGTAGATTTTAATTCTGCAACCTCTTCTCAACTTTGCTTGTAAACATACATAATATGAAATAAAAATAAAATAAGTACCTCACACAATAGTTTGCCTGTCAAGCATGAATAGGAACTGACCATAGTTTTGAAATCTAGACATGTTGACCAAATTACCAATATCGGGACACAGAGCTGAATGACTTGGTCTTCTTCCTTCCAATTAAAATTGAGTGTGTAGCTGACCACCTGCCTATCGAGATCGTGAGTTAACTCAGTCAATACGGGTATTCTAGCACTCTAAATTCCTTCAATCGACACTTTGCCCAAAAGTTCGCGGTGTGAAACTGTACCCTTTTTTAGTAACACGCGAACGCTTTGATGCACTCTCTGCACCAGGAATCAGGATTAAGGGCACTGTCACCCAGTTTAGACAGTCATTCCCATAGGCACAATCCGACAACTTGGTTGGGTCGTGGTCCTCAGCACAGATGCCCATAGTAGTGGTCATGTGCATAGCGGCGAAAGTTTGTAAACAACGCGAAGGATCTGGTAACACAGATATTAGTAATTGAATTTTTGGCAAGTATATAAGACAGCAAGGAGACCGTAGTTTAAGTGAGTCAATAGAATATCTCTAGGATCTACATTCCTTCAATCTACAGTATGGGACAAGCAAACTTGACCAAAATTTTTGACCCAATTTTCTAGGGAAATCGGCTCATTGAAATTGACCATATACCATTAAAAGAAGTATGTAACATCAAAATAAAGTCAATGGTACAAGCCAATATTTCGCCAAAATTATTTTTATTTATTTTGGACATGTCAAAAATTTGGCCACACCCCCAAAAAAAAACCAAAAAATCTGGGAAAAATGTGCAATCAATAGTTATGATTAATTAGTGTATGATTCCGATAAAATTGTGAAAAAAAAATTAAATACCAACTAATAAACAAATAAATACACATCTGGCACAATTATTACCTGGCCGTGAGATGCTGTATAATGCCTGCTGGCCACCATCCAAAAAGCAAATGAAACATTACTGGACATAATGCAAAACCCTTTGCATTCTGGATTACTTGGCAGTCTGCTCCTGATGCCATGCCTCTGTTTGATACCTGCATCACATCACTTCTGCCTACTCCGATTCCTTGTGAAAGGCAACAAATTCCCACAGTGATGTGTTCTTTCAACTGGGCCAAAAGGCCACTATGCCAGGTTATCTGGCATTAGTCTGTGGGCACTATTTAAACAGCAACTTGTTACATGTATTCACCAACCATTGCAATGGTATGTAACATTCCTGCTGCAAATTCTACAATTGATAACTCGACCATACTAGACAGTTTTGCGCTCATATTTGAGGATCAATACTTACAGGTGCATGATGAATTTAGTAATCGCGTCTTTCATGGAGGTTGAGTGCATGTATAGTTGGCGTCTGCCCTTCTAAAGTGAGTGAATGTCTATGGCTTAGGCAAAGTGATTGCTAGTAGTGGCATTGTCATGTCCATGATACTGAGCTCCAGTTCACTTGGCAGTACTGACTGGATGAACCCTTACCGTTTAATCCCACACACCAGTGACAAGTCATTCCTCACCAGTACATGGTCTTGGCTCAGTACATTTGTGTCAAGTGCATGTACCGAGTATCCAGTAACTGGCAGTGCCAACCAAACAATCAGCCTAATTCCATGTGCAAGGGACCAAACCACACATATGCTACTTGGTACTTTGGTCTTGGCTCTGCACATTCATCATCCACATTCTCCATCACTATCCCTCACCCACTCTTCACCACTCATTATCTATTAATCCCACCCCATCCACTCCTCATTTGTTGGCCCATTCCACCTTGGGACATTTTACCATTGTTTTATCTTCAGCCATGACCCTATTGTCTTATATTCGGTCACTCTCTATTATCCTATTTTTGGCCACATTTCTATTATCTTATTTTCATTGTTCTATTCTTGTCTACATTCCTTATTCTATTCTGGATCACCGTGGACAATGCTCCCACATGATTCTTCATACCTTATTATTCTCCATTCCTTATGTCACCCTGTTCCACATCTCGCTTCTTAACCTATATAAGTTGCGAATGTATGTAGATAGATCTTCACTCTGAATATCAACTTGGTTTACCTCCTCTTGTCTTCACTTCTCCCTGTCAAGTCCACAACACTGAGCTCCGGTTCACTCGGCAATTGTCAAGCGTCGGTTACTGACGGACTTTGGTACTGCCGAGGGGTGTTGGCGAAAGGTCTGGCGGACTATGGCCAAGTCCTGCAGGCCAAGAGTAGTAGCGTTGGCTTCAACGTGCTCGTGCGTTGCGCCCTACTTGCCGTGCGTGCCACTGTATTTGCAACAGACAGATACTTGGAGGGATGCTGATGATGCTGGCCAAAGTCAAGGACTTAACAGAAGAGAAGAAGGTAGAAGGGCCTAAGCCTAGTCGATACCCAGAATGAGGAAATATGTAGATGCATGCCCTACTTATATAGTTTTAAGAAGCGACATGTGGAATAAGGAATGTGGAACAATAAGGTATGCAGAGCATGCGGTTATTGTCCACAGTGAGTAAAATTAGAACAAGGAATGTAGGATGGGAGTAAAACAATAAAGGATAGAATAATAGAATGTGTCCAAGGATAGGACAATAGGAGGTGCCAGACTATAAGACAAGGCTGGTAACCGAGGATAGTACAAGGACAGGAAGTCCCGAGGTGAGACGGACCAAAGGGTGGGTGTGTGGTTGGTGGAGGTACTGAGCTGAGACCAGCATACCAAGTGATGTGCATGCGGCGTGGTCACTTGGACGTGGATTTAGGATGGTTGCTCGGTCGGTACTGCCGACAGATGGGGCTTGGTATGTGGACTTGACAGCAATACCAACTGACCAACCCTTACCCATATCATCCCTCACTAGTATGCTATCTCAGCTTGGTACATTCAGTACATGATCTGGATTGTAGAAGGGTCTGGCAGATAAGGTTTCCTGGGGTTTTCCCATGCTATAATATCAGAGAGTTGGTGGGACAAATAGGGGGATGATGTCCTAGATTTTCCTATAAGTTTAGATATATTTATCTATAGGAAATATATTGCCCTATGGCAATTCTACTGGGAGCTGAGTCCTGGGTTTACTCTCTGCTTAGGTGCTGTACTGGGAAACCGGCCTGGGCGCCAAAGCATTGGTTTATATATTTGTGGTCCTCCCACAAGTTAGATATAATAGGTAGTGGTGTATAATATTATATATGTGTTGGAAACCCAACTGTGACCCGGCCTTGCTGTACGACAAGTAGCTGGTGTCCTAGTCCCAAATAGGAAGTATGCACTCGGCGCTTAACCTTCAGTCAGCCTGCATGATAGATTTATAGTTGTAGCCTAATGGCTAGTGCGACGAGGGGCAGAGATACAATTGGAATTGCTTGTTTATACTACTACAAATTACTAGTACTTTATATAAAGTAGGAATCCTATTTATAAGTGAAAACTTCATGGAGTGAAGTTAGAAGCCGGCCTAATGCAGCCGTATGCGTGGTACACCCACATATATGTGGTAGGGATGATATAGGACGAAAACTTCACAGGGGGGAAGTTGGAAATAGAAGAGGATATGAAATAGACTGAATATAAATCCACATGCCAATGTATCCCCTTCCCAACATGTCCAGATGAGGTAAGCTGGCCCTTGGGGTAGGTATGGGGCCAGGTAGACAGTGTGAGGTAAAACCCGCTCCTAAAATCATGGAAATATTTGTGTATCTTCCTCATAGTGTGTGAAGTCCTGGTATGGAGTCTTGTATTGATTGGGGGATTGTTGGGGGAGATAATGGATGTTAGTGTAGAAGATATATATAAAATTGACTCAATAGTCCCTGGTTCTAACATGGATCACTCCTCTCATCCTATCCCCTCTATCATCTACTATTCTCTCATTCCCCATCCACTCCCTTACTCATTTTCCCTTGGGACATTTATTATTCATTTATTATTCGGTCACAGCCCTATTGTTTTATCTTCGGCTGTTTTCTATTGTTCTATTCTCATCCACTCTCTCATTATTTTATTTTCAGCCATATCTCATTATTCTATTCTTGTTAAGTCCGCGTGTCAGGCGCTCAGCTAGTACTTCCGAAGGGGTTTTCCGGGTTAATGCGAAGGTCCGTAACGGGGCCGAAGACCGAGATCGGGGTCGAACGGACTACGGACGGAGACGGGGGTGCCGGAAGTTTAGGGTAGGTCACGGAATAGATCAATCCGGTCACTGAGGTGTTCGAAGTCGAAGGGACTTGGCTTCAACTTATGTGTTGCGCCCTCCTCGATCGTCTGTCCCTAATTTCAGAAAGGAGGCGGGAGTTTACCAGAAATGAATCGGAAACTGGGGGGGGGAACTAATTCGATATTTGTACTAGCAAACAGTCTAGTCGACTGGGAGACTATATACATGCGACTGTCTTTGTACTATCTTTTGCCGGTAATAAAACAAGGGAAAAGGAAGTACAAGGGTGTTAATATAAAAGAGATCAAGGGAGTGAGGTACGCGATAGTCTTGCGCGTCGGTTATCAAAGTATTGAGTCCTCGGTTGGGAACGGACTCGGGAACGGTGTCTCGGTCGCGGTGTCTCGGACGGGCGTGACGGGGACGGGATCCACGGAAAAGGTCTTTTGTCCTTTTCGGTCGGAAGGTCTTGGAAGTGGGTGGTTGTGGGGGTTAGTGTGGGTTTTGTTGAGGGTATGGGCTATAACAGTATCCCCCCACTAGGACCGAGCCCTCGAGGTCCTAAGCTTTGGGGGTGTCGAGTTAAATGGGCGACAATACAGACGGATATTACTGTGGGAGTTTTTTCTCTGATCCTTGGGCCAGATGCTAATCGATAGGTGCCAGAGGTCCTGTGACTATAAGAGGGGTGCTTCGCAGGTTATTTTGGGGGGTTCATTCCTTTTTAGAGAGAAGGAATCGGAAATGTCGGGGGCTTCTCGGGACCTTTCTCGTGTTCCCTTATATGTGGCCGGGGGCATGCGAATCGATCTTCACCTCCTTGAGTCCATCGGTGATGACTTGGAGGGCTTATGGTCCCGCGCCGTACGGCTTCGTGGAGACTATGGTACGTTTGTCCGACTCGCTTCCTTCCTTTCCCTGATTCTTGTAGTAAACTACCTCCGGGACCCGTCGTCCTTCGTGGGACATCCTGTCCGGCTCCTGGGGTGGGTCGTTCTTCCTGATGGTTCGGTGGCGCGGTTTAGTAGTGCGGAGGTCCTCGCTCGTTTCTCCGTCTACTTGGATCAGGTGGAGCAGGCCCATTATGACCTGACGCATTTCCTGGGTCTCCTCCAGCAGTATCATCGATGTCTGCGTCGAGTCTCGCACAGTCTTGGGAATCCCTCGGTGAACGTCAGGCGTCTGAACGCCATTCGAGCTTCCATGGCATCTTTCGTCGTGGAGGATCTGGAGGGGTTCCGTATTGGTTCCCTTTTCCTCCGATGGGAGGATCCGTAGTCGTCTTTGGGGGGGTCGAGGGGGGGAAAAGGGTTGGGTCGTCCGGTCGTTGCCCCGGGAGTTCTGGTTTGACAGAGTAGGGCTCCATTTTATCCTGTATTTCCGGGGTGCTGTTGTCGTGAATGCATTGTTTTCTTGGGAGAACGGCTGGGGGTGGTGGAAAATCGGTAGTTGCTGCTGTTAGTCTAGCGGGTTCCCTTTTTCTCCCTTCTACAGTGCGAATCTTGTTTCGTGGTTGTGGTCGTGGTGGTCGTGGTAGTTATGGCCTGTCGCCGGGACATGGTTGGGAACTCGGGGGTGTCCTGCAAAATGCGAGTTTGGTCGTAATCGTGTCAAGGTTTAGTGATTCGACATGTTATCGGCAAGCGTCTAGGCTAAAGATGTCTACAGGTGGTGCCGTTGTCTAAGGGACGATACGGTGTTTTGCGAGGGTCGGGGTTCTTCCTAAGCGGAGTTTTCGGAGGGTCGTATTGAGCGCTGAGTGAATACTGCTGGCTCCATATTGCCAAGAATCAGTTCGGACGTGGGCTAAACAAGTAGTACTTAATACCCTGTCGGTCGTTGGATTGTGGTGGGTGAGCGTGTGGTGTCCGGTAGCTAGAATCTGACGAATATTCAGGGGGTCACGGTCGAAACTTATCGACGGGGTCACGGTTTTCGGGAGGGTCGGATGGTCGGGGTGTTTCCGCCTAGGGGTCGAAGTCTTTTCGACGATGGTCACGGGGGGTCATAATCCTGAAAGGTTGGATGCGTTGTTTTTGTTTCTTGTTCGAGGGGGTGTTGTAGTTCTTGTGGTGTAAGTTTTCCGTCTTTCCCTAATCTGGACGAAAATCCGTGGTAGTCCTGCTACTGAGCGGGGTCGCGGGTTGGCCTTCATAAGCCGTCTCATTGCCCGTTTTAGGGGCCGAATGCGTGGTCGCGGGGGTCGAAGTAGGTTTGGGCTTGTCTATAATTCCTCATGGTCAAGGAGCCAGTCGGGCTCATCGGGGGGTGGGGCGGACTGGGTAGGCCAGTCCGGCGTGGTATCGGTCGGGTGCTAATGTACAGGTTGCTTGACGCTTTGGTGTCGTAGGCATCGGGGTGGTCACGGAAGTTCAGTTTATGCGCGCTAGGAAGGCTTGGTTTCCTTGCATTGGATCCGTCGAGGTATCCGGGTTCCG
>QLPI01002374.1:0-16583 GCA_003314275.1 Chroogomphus rutilus | reverse complement strand
TTAGGCTCGAATACCGAAACAACTACTAGCCGTGGCACGACAACCCATTGCGCGTGGAGGGTTGTTGGGCTTGGTTGGGAATGTTCGCTCCGCGGTACGAGCTCGGACCATGGTACAGACTGCCTTGAAAGGCACCCGAGATATCCCAGAAACCTGGGAAGAGCTGTTGGGCAACGTGTATGATGTCAGTTCGATAGGGCCAGCAGCTGGAACCAAGGGGAAGAAGTCGGCCATCGCCTACCAATGTCCAAAGTGCGGAGAACCGATATGATAATCCCTTGTTCTCCTTGCTTTATATTTTCTCCTGCGACGAAAATTAACACATGAGGCACCGCGATAAGAAAGGCGTGCGACATACCTTGAAACAGGAGGTTCATTCATACGCTCGAAGAGCGTGTGGCAGAGGATTTATTAAGAGGAGGGGGATGAAGATAAAGAGCAAAATGAGGATGCAGTGTAGAATACCACTGGACGGTGGTCAAGCGCTACGAAAAAGGTCCTGGTCGGACGAGTCACAAAAGCCTGCATTCGACTGTACTCATCAAATACTATGCAAAACACGAAGGGCATGCGAACAACGATCGTGCAAATTCTCAAAAAGACGGAACGAAACAAGGGTGAAACTGGATGACATCTAACAACCATCTACGGCATGACCGACCGACCTCCGGTTCGAGGGGGAGTTTTGGATATGATGTCGCCCCAAATGTCGGATCGAGTCCGCCAAGACTATAAACTGAGTATCATACAACAGAGTCCGTCATGACTATAAACTGAAGAAAACTTGACTTGAGTCCATCATGACTATAAACTGAAGAACTCGACTTGAGTCCATTATGACTATAAACTGAAGAACTTTCGGATCGAGTCCGTCATGACTATAAACTGTTGAACAGAACCTGAGTCCGTCATGACTATAAACTGGTGAATAAACTGGAGTCTGTTATGACTATAAACTGGACCTGTCGAGTCAGAGTCCGCTATGACTTTAAACTGGACTGGAGTCCGCTATGACTTTAAACTAGATCCAAGTCCCCTATGACTTTAAACTGGATCCGAGTCTGCTAAGACTTTAAACCGAGCATGACCATTATGGGCAGTGACATGGACAATTCATTGGATTACTTGGAACAACACCTGCTTGTTTGGACTTAGGGGGAGTGCTCAGAATTTGGTGTTCAGCCTGAACATATCTCTCCTTTATCTCTGTGCTTGCACAACCTTGCTTATCTATTCCAACCCTTCTACACCACCATGGCCTTTCAGTACCATCAAAAATTCATCTGCCGCTTACATATCTCAATTGCTAGAAGATCAGCTGACCCATCAAGCTATTGGAGATGGAACAGATGATTTGGACTGAGGGGGAGTGTTAAGGATTTGATATTCAGCCCAAACATCTTTTCTCCTGATCCCTGGCAACTAGGACCTGATGGTATTGGAGAGAGGGTATGGAGTCTATTCATTATTATCTCTGATATCTGCCTTTGATAGGAGTTTGAATTTGCCATTGTATTTCGCAGTTGTGTGACTCTGTGACCTCAGCTCTTTTCCAAGAGACTGAGGTATGAGTTCAAGTTTATCTTCATATTTCATACAATTGTTAATTATTCTTTTAGATAGTATTCCAGGTAGCTAACTACTTCTAATATGAGCTCTTTTCCAAGAGACTGAGATAGTATTTCAGTCCTCATATTTTCACACCCCCTAGAGGACCATCAGCTCCCTCCCCTCAATCCCACCTCCAGGACCTATGCCGATGGACATCGACACAGGCAAACAGCACTACACTCTGCCCCTCACATGCTGACAATGCAGCAAGGCAGGTCACTTTGCCTGATATTGCCCCCAGGCATATGACATATGCTTTATGACATCAGAAGAGCACAAAGAGATGTTAGAGTACTGGATGGTGTCTGCTGGCATTCAGGAAATGGCCAAAGCCAACAAGACTGAAGAAGGGGAATTGGAGGATTTTGCCCCAGGCAGCGAGTGAAGGATGTGCCCTCAATGCCTTTGTTTAATCATTTTGCTACTGTTATGACTTGATAAAGCTGAGGAGTCAGTCAAGTCCTGCAGACTGTTTGAGGTGGCTAGGCTTTAATGTGCTCGTGCATTGTGCCCTGCTGTTCTGTGCATGCCACTGATTTGGACAGAAGAGAGACCCAGGAAGATGCCGAGAGTTTTGGCCTGAGTAAAGGACTTTAGACAGGAAAAAGGTGGACAAGGGGATGTGAACCAAGTTGATATTCAGAGTGAGGAACTATCTACATACATCCGCTACTTATATAGGTTAAGAAGCAAGATGTGGAACAGGGTGGCATAAGGAATGGAGAACAATAAGGTATGAAGGAGCATGTGGAGGTATTGTCCACAGTGATCAAGAATAGAATAAGAAATGTAAGTGAGAATAGAATAATGACATATGGCTGAGAATAAGATAATGAGAGAGTGGATGAGAATAGAACAATGGAAAATGGCCGAAGATAAAACAATGGGGCTGTGACCGAATAATAAATGAATAATAAGTGTCCTGAGGAAAAAAGGTAAAGGAATGGGCCGGGGATGGGAGATGGGAGAATAGTAGAGGATAGAGGGGATGTGATGAGAGGAGTGGTCCAGATAATGTACCAGATGTACCGAGCCAAGACCGTGTGATAGTGAGGGATGATATGGGTAAGGGTTGGTCGGTTGGTATTGCCGAATGAACCGGAGCTCGGTATCATGGACTTGACAGCTGCTCTGTCTGTAGACTCTGATACAAAAAATACAACCCAATATTCAGATGATAACCTGTCAGCTACAAATGATAAAGACACTCCCCCATCAACCAGGTTGAAACATTGGGAACATGCTCTCCCAAAACAATACATAGTAGCATCCACCCCCTCCCCGAACTCACTGAACCTTAAGGTAGAGATACAAACTACCGACATGGCTGAGGTCAATGGCATAGCCACCCTCTTAGATAGCAGGGCCACTGGACTGTTCATAGACCGTGAGTTTGCAGTGGCTGAGAGGCTAACTATTTGCCCATTGACTCGAGCTGTACCAGTGTACAACATTGACAGTATCCCAAATGAAGGCAGAGCAATTTGGCATGTGATCGATATCATCCTACACTACCCAGATCACTTGGAATGGGCTGTGTTTGCAGTAACCAATCTAGGGAAACACAAGATGATCCTCGGCTACCTGTGGCTCTGCAATCACAATCCTGAGATCAACTGGCGAATGCAGGAGGTCATGCTGAATTGATGTCCCATCCAATCCACACTTGCCAAGCTAGGTTGCAGAAGGAATGTTGAGAGGAAATCATGATCTGGGCCCTCCAGGCAGGCCCATTGCTGAGCATGATGGATGATGACCCTGAGGGCTACAAAGGGGTTGAGGATGACGAATGCTTCTGTGATCATCTCTTCGCAACCATAGCCCTGCCAAATGTCCCAGTCCCAACCATTGCCACAACCACCACTGCACAACAACTAGCCGAGTGAGCTCTCCGGAGTACCCCTCCCAAAGAGAGAGGGGCAATTCCACCCTACCTCCAGGACTTTAGCAACCTCTTTGAGAAAGAGTCCTTCGACTCCCTTCCCCAGCCAAGGATGTGGGACCATGCAATAGAACTAGAACCCAGTGCAAGCTCTCAGCCTGCAAGGTGTACCTACTCTCCCTGAGCGAGCAGTGGGAACTAGATGAGTTCCTGCAAGAGAACCTCTGCATGGGCCATATCTACCCTTTGAAGTCCCCCATGGGAAGCCCCGTATTCTTCATCAAGAAAAAGGATGGCTCCCTATGGTTAGTCCAGGATTACCGAGTGCTCAATGCCATGATGGTGAAAAATTAGTACCCCCTCCCCATCATCTCAGAACTCATTGCACAACTTTGGGGAGCCAAGTACTTCACCAAGTTAGACGTGTGGTGGGGGTTCAATAACATACAGATTAAGGAAGGGGACGAGTGGAAGGTGGTGTTTCAGAGAACCGAGGTCTCTTCAAACCCCTTGTTATGTTCTTTGGCCTCACCAATAGCCCTGCAACATTCCAGACCATGATTAATGACATTTTCCAGGATCTTGTCATGGAGGGACACATGTGTGTATACCTGGATGATATCCTCACCTTCACCGAGACCCTCGAAGAGCATCTCCGGGTTATCCGGGAGGTCCTTGCATGGCTGAGGGCTCACAAGCTCTACCTTTGACCGAAGATACTGAGCGGTCATGTTGTCTTGACGAACGCCCATCACTCGCAGTGTGTTATAGTGAAATATAGATTATGCGTTGTAATAAAACTAACAAAGAGCGAGTACTAGTGGAACACCGATGATCTTGTGTTTCATTTCTCTCACAGGAATTGCCAAGAATAAGTATGAGTGGTGCCTGGGTCGAGAAATTCAGAGATGATAATATCTCTTTCTCTCTCCAACCACTGTGGCAGAATGATCAAATATAATGAGGTGATATGTATGTGAATACTGGCATGGAAAAGGAAGTGCCACGGGGAGTGACGGTGATTGTCTGTTCATTCTTCCTTATGAGTATGTTACCGCCATAGATTTCCTAGTCAGGCATTTCTCAATTATATAAGGCTGAGGATCGAGTGAAAATGCTCTTTAGCGTTTTCCATCGATCCTCAATGAGATCGTAATCACCACAGTATCTTCGTTCAACAGGAAGGTGCCACAATCAATAGAATTGATTCACACATGGCAGTTTCATAGCCTTCTTGCCTCGCTTAATTAAAAGCTAATGATGTTTCTAAGGCACATCCATGTGGTGTCACATGACTCGTGAGTCTCGGCGCTGTAGGGAGTTGATGAGACTGACTTGATAACTGACTGAAATTAGGTCATAGGACGGTAGATATGGACATGAGGCCTGATCGCTTTTCCGAGTCTACCCATTTTCTTGTCACTGCCCTGGCACTGGTTAATGTGTGACTGAGACCTGACCTTGGGCACAGACTCATTCACTATATCAGCTACTGAAGCTGATGTTTTATAAGCGAATCAATAAGCTGCCTTTTTCAGCTCATTACTCGGTCACTTGAGGTCATCCTTCATCAGAAGCAGATGACGCTTTATTTCAAACTAATCGAAGCTGTTAAAGTAATGATAATCATGACTACCTTCTCCTGACATTGGCACTCATCAGTTTATAAACATGAACTGCAAACGCAACGAGCATCCTATCTTCCACAATGTCCCAGGATGAACATTTTTTGTCTCGAGTCCTGCATGACCGGCAAATCACCCAATTGATGGCTGGTATTCTCAACCATCCTTTATCACTAGGCATCCACTGAACTGTGCAAAGTCAGCGCAACGACGTTGCTTGCGTATGAAATTATGACTACATTCAATCAAGAAATGACACATATTTGGCGGTGAGCATGGGATACACAGTCTGTCAAAATTCTGATTATATTTCAGCTCTCGCTGGTCTCTGGTCAAAGTTCTCTACATCCTATCCAGATATCCCCCAATGATATATCTGTTCTTCAATGCTTACAGTAAGTTTTTAGAATAGAACACATCCCCGAGATACTGATAGCATCCAAATCAACGCAGTAATTACCCTTCCATTTGTGTCCCCGAAGGTGATTGTTTTTTTGCACTATTATGAATATTTTTCTCACAATTATAGTTATAGTTGTATGATTATATGCTGCTTTATATTGTTTATCTACCTGAATCCTTCGTAGCTGTGAGGTCTTTTTCCCTTTCAAACTTTGGTAAGAGAATTTAATCTCTTGTTGCGTGTGTAATGACAGTAAATTTATAGGGGAGTGTGGATGGTTTTCCCGGTTACCGATGGCCTTGTTGTTATTCGCATATTCGCGATATATGGGAGAGATAAGCGGAGTAATCAGTTATATAATCCGTTGTGCCAATTAAATTCTAATACGTCTCTGTAGTGGGGGCGGTTCTAGCTATTCTTTGGCTAAGTAATTTTTTCATATACCGATCACGCATCACAGATTTTTGAGAATCAGCCAACCACCAGTTGAGAATATTGTGGGTGCAATTTGTGGTTTGCTTCCCAAACCGTTCTACTTACACGAAGAAGTGCGGAATCGTACTTCTTAGGCTGGCATTGAAGCCAGTCAAGACTTTACCGAATTTCTTGCCTGGCCTTCTGAGAGGGTGCATCACATTGCACGTCCCGGTATATAAACTAGTGTTGAGCTTCTGGTCTGTCGTCTCAATTATTTTGCTCACATATCCTGATGTTTCATAGGGGAGTCGCATCAGCATTTCAGGGTACGTGGTTATCAAATACACACAATCGTTGGTTGAACGTACTGCCAAAGCTATATGTGTCGTTATGACAATGTACAAAGCATTCAAACACGTCCAAGGCGTTGGTCTTCAGCTGAATCCATTAATCAACCGAGTTGCTAGGTGAGCTTTAATGTAATTTATTGTGCGCCTCTGTTTCATAGACAAACAGAGACGGTACCCTCTACTTTGTCGCGTCAGTCAATCTTCCTTTCAGTCCTGATGGGTCGCTTATCCTAAAATTTTATCTAGGATGTTCGGTATATAGTTGTGTCTCTCGCTATTTTCATCCGCTGAACCATCATCAAAAAAGCTGCCAACCTGTTGAATATTCTTTTAGAGATACGTTCATCCCTGATTTCTCAGGGGATCGGGCTGACGTGCGTCCTTGAAAATCTCCTACTGAACTTCTTTTAAACATGACATTCGCAGATGGGGAGTGACCATTACTTCTATTGCCGTGCGTGAAGAGCTTGTTTTTGAACACAGGCGCCCTCTGACTCGTTTTAGGCTTGCCGTATGGTACTGAACCTGAAAGGTTTTGCTGCACCATCTCAGCCGAGTGTGGCAGGAACATCAGCGACCAATACTGATATTCAAATGAATGTGATGAGCAGAGCGACCAATAGTGTCGAATCCATGGTACCTTAATCTATTAGTTCAATGAACGACGCATTCTATGTATCCATAAATACTGGTCCGTCATTCTTACCGAGTATGATATTTTCCAGTCGTCGACTACAAATCTCGAGTGCTAATGCAAGAGTCGGTTATATATGAATATTCCCATATAGAAAGCAGTTATAGTTTAAGGGTGTATGTAGCGAAAACACATTACAAAACAGCCACAACAGGTCCTCCTCCACCAGTGGTTTTTATGCCCCGAGCATATATCTACCATCAACCTCGATGCGCTCTCCGATGATGTACGGGCATCTGTGGAAAGAGGTTGTATCAGAAATTGGAGGCACTGAGAGAGCAGCTGGGAGATATTATATGGAGAACGTACTTCATCATACGTATATTTGGCTTGGAGGTTGCCTACCAGGCTAACAGCTGTGTTTTAGAGTTAGCTACTGGGATAATCTATTTTCAACGGTGGCCATTAGGCTGACCTTTGTGGTAAAACTACCTTGATGTGCTTTTCACCTGGAGTGATATAACACTTGAAGTAACAGCATGGAGTCAAGAAGTCATACCCTACACTAGAATAATAGCTCAGTTTCAAAGTTAGCTAATAGGCCTTGCTCCTTGCAAATGCGATGGTTAGACCACTCCTTCTCTGTTAAGGTAGAAGACAAACGGTTTCCGCTATGGTCATGTGATGTGACAATGTCACAGTCACATGGCAAAAATTTTCATTGTCGAATTTTTTTTTTTTGAAAAAAAATTGTATTCTGCTACAGAAGATGCCAATTTTTTTTGGAAAAAATGATTGTCCTATACTATACAATATGAGCCTTGTCCAACTCAGCTAGAATAGTATCTGGCAAGGTAGAGTGACCTTGGTACTTCCGACTGGCCCAAGCTGCTTGACTACCTGTGAGGCCTTTCTGATATGCATCCATAAACGATAATGATCTTGTGGAGAATCTGAAAGAAACAAGTGTCAATGACTGAATGAAACAGCATAAAAATGCAATGAGAGTATAACAGATAAGTGCATGACATACCTTCTCATTGAATCCAAAGGCACAGCATTCAGAGCAAGAATAACATTTCTTTCCAGATCAGCTTCTGATGATGATGCAGGAAACTCACGGTACACCCTCTTAGCAATCCCCATGTTCAATGAAGCTGACCTTGCAATGGAATTTTGGATAGAAAATCATTTGGTACCTATGTGATTCAACAAGCTCCTCAAGTTTGGATTTCTGCCCAATAAAATCGGGTTCATTGAATAGAATCCAATGGCAACAGCAGTTGGTTTGTCCAGGTACATACTTGGACTGTTGGCATTGTGCCAATAAGTTTGTGGGTGTTAAATCCGCGTGTCGGCACTTAGCTAGAGGCTTCTGGGAGGGTTTTCGGAGGGTTCCAAATGGTTTCCAAAGGGAGGGTTCATACTCCAGGGATGGAGAGACTCAGGGTTGGACTCAGGATTGGAATTGGAATGGGGACAGGGGTCGGGAAGCGCCGGGGGTTGGGAAGCGCCAGGGGTCTTAAGACTGTTCGTGGTATAGGGTGATACGGGTGGTTCGAGGTTGTAGGGACTTGGCTTCAACTTATGTGTTGCACCCTCCTTGATCGTCTGTCCCTAATTTCAGAGAGTCGGAAAGTTTACCGGAACTTAATCGGAAACTACGACGCAGAATTAAGTCAATATTTGTACTGGCAAATAGTCCAGTCGACTGGTGACTTATATACATGTATCTAGTCTTGTACTATCTTTTACTGAGTAAAGACAAGGGGGGGAAGGGGCAATATGAAATGAAGAACAAAGGAGTGAGGTACGCGGTGATCCTGCGTGTCGTCTATCAAAGGAGCGGAACCTTGACTTCGGAATCTTCGGAGGTTCGGAAACGCGAAACCTCGGAATGATGTATTGGAGATCCGGAATTTGGTTATTCAGGCTTTGAGCAATCGGAAAGGTCCCGGAAACAGCGTGGGTGGTTGTGGGGTTTAATGTGGGTTTATTGACGGCATGGGCCATAACAGTATCCCTCCACTAGGACTGAGCCCTCGAGGTCCTAAGCTTAATTGGAGCGGTAAGTAAGATGGACATTACTGTGGGAGTTCTTTCGACGGTTCTCTGGGATATTGATCGATAAGTGCTGATGGTTCGTTTGTCTATAAAAGGGGTGTTTGCAGAACTGGGAGGGGCCTTTCCTCAATGGAGAACACAGATCCTCAACCCTTGGGAAGTTTTGGAATTCTTTCCCATTTTTTCCTCTCCGGGGTGTCATCGGGGGAGTTCGATGGGGGTCTTGAGGATGAAGTGTGACGCCTGTGGGGCATTGATGCTGATGTGGCGGCATTGTGGGCTCGTGCTGTCACGATTCGCGATTCCCTTGGTTTGTCTAACCAGTTTGATTTCTCCTTCTTTTAACCTCTCCATAGTGCAGGGGCATTTTTTAGATCCGTTACCGTCCAGAGACCATCCTCGTGGTTGGTCGGGACGGGGTGTTGTTCCCAGTGGCCTGGTGGTGGGGGCGGATGATCTAGAAGCTTTCGATCAGATTTCCACGTTTTTGACCCGTCTGGATGCATTCCAGGCGAAATCGAGTTATTTCCATGATCTTCTCGTGGCACTTGACCGCTGTTTGTTGCGAATTGTCGAGTTGTCAGAACTGCATTTGGGGGAGGTTACACTGGCTCAGAATCTTATCGACACATTGTCGTCCTTGATTAACCAGGGGGTTGGTCCCCATGATCGGTTCTCAGACGGTGTTCGTCCTTCGGAGACTGGGGGAGTTTCAGGTGAGTCCGTTGAGTGACTTGGTCACGGGATGTGGACGCTTGGTGTGAGGGGTCCGTTGGGTGGTTCGAGGGGGTGAGGTTAGGGGGTGGAGCCTCTAGGGCTGGTTCAAGTTGGAGCAGTTCGTGTCTTGATCAGGTTGGTTCCGACCAGGGCCTGGGTGTTCCATGTTAATAATGAATGGATTGTTTTTGTATTATCGGGTCATGAGTGTGATTGTAGACGGCATCGAGGTGGTTTTCCTGGAGGGGAAGTGTCAGGGTTTCCCAACCGATGGGTTGTTTTCTGGTCGTTCTTCCTCTTCCTAGGGTAGGCATTTCCTCGCCCGTCCCATTATGGATGGGGTCGTGGTTTGTGATGGTTCGTGGTAGTCGTGGAGATCATAGTGTTCATTCTACCGGATTGTCGCTTTGGATGGGGGTAGTATCATCGGGATTCAGGAATTGTCCTGCAACTCGAGTCTTGGTTGAAATTGTTCATTAGTTTAGCTCGTATTAATACTCTAACAAGAAAAGGTCTAATTCTAGAGAATCTACATGGTACCGTTAGTCTAAGGGACAGTACGGGATTCTGCGGTAATCAGGATTCTTCCTGAGCAGAGTTTTCAGAGGGTCGGATTTGAGCGCTGAGTGAAGACTGCTGGCTCCATATTGCCAAGAATCAGTTAGGATAATCTAAATGAGTAATACTCAATGCCCTGTCGATCAACGGATCGTAGTGGGTGAGCGTGTGGTCCTTGCAACTAAAATTCTGATGGGATTCGGGGGGTCGGATTTGGAGGGTCGGGGTTCTGAGGGTTGGAGTGTTTCCACAGAGGGGTCGAAATCTTTTGACAATTGGTCATGGGGGGTCATATTCCTGAAAAGGTTGGATGCGTTGTTTTGTTTTACGTCTGTAGGCATAGTTGGTATTCAACGCAAACAACTGGTGCCGGAGTTGGGGGCCTAACTTCTTATTCCTCGGTTTCCGAAGCATCCGACGTCTCAGACTCTTCTTCAACCTCTTCCGTCATGGAGGCTGCATGCCCTTTGGTGACTGTAGTGGTGGATCTCGGGCATTCCTTGGCTGAGTGGCCCGATTTGCCGCACAAGAGGCAGAGGTTTTGTTCGAAGCGGCATTGCCGTTCTTGTGGTGTAAGTTTTCCGTCTTTTCCGATTTTGGACGAAAGATCCATGGTAGTCCTGCTGCCACTGGACGGGGTCGCGGGTTGGCCTACATTGGCCGTCTTATTGCCCATGTTAGGGGCCAAATACGTGGTCACGGGGGTCCTCCCTCTGTCGTAGGGGTGGTCAAAGTTCCGGGTGGAGGGGGGCTCTCTGGCGATTTCCGATCGTCGCTCCCAGTAGCGGGCATCAATGGATTGGGATTGGGATAGGAGACAGAGTTGGAGCAGGGAATGGGGCTTTCCTACTCTAGAGATCTCATCCTTGATTCTGCCAGGGAGTCCGTTGTAGAACTGGCGACGGAGTGCAGCGTCGCCCTAGTGGACGTGGGTGGCTAGTTGATTGAATTCGACTACATATTTCATGATGCGCTGATTATCGCGCATGCAGAGGGTCTCGAGGTCTGCTTCGGCCTCTCTTTCTGGGTCGTGGGGGCCAAAGTTGGTTTTGAGTTCATTCACGAACTCTTTGTAGTCATGGAGCCAGTCTGGCTCATTGGGGGCAGAGAGGGCTGGTTTGAACCAGTCCAGGGCCGTACCAGTCAGGTACGACACCTTGGCACTCTCGGTGTCAAAGGCGTCAGGGCGGTCACAGAAGTTCAGTATACATTGCACTAGAAAGGCTTGTAGTTTCCTCGAATTGGATCCATCAAAGGTATCTGGGTCCCGAACCTTGGCGGTGTGAGGGGTTGATCTTCTGGGGCTGGCTAAGTTGCTTGCCAGCATAACGAGAGCCTGAGTGAGATCAGGCACAACATTGGGTCCTAAGGTAGGGGCCCCTCCTGGGTGTGTAGGAGGTGGCGGTGCTGCGGTGGATGGTGCGACATGGGGTTGGGCGATGGGCGGTGGTGCAGCGAACGGGGGTACAGTGGGTGGTGCAACAAGTGGTGGTGCTACGGGTGGTAGTCCCACGGGTGGAGGTGCGAAGGGTGGTGGTACGTAGGGGGGTGCCAATGAGTCTGACGGTGCTGCTGTGGATGGTCCTAAACTGGACCGCTGTTAAGTCCGCGTGTCAGGTGCTTAGCTAGTACTTCCGAAAGGACTTATTCGGGTTGGCGTGGAGTCCGTGATGGGGCCGAGGACCGAAGGCGGAGTCGGACAGACTACGGACAGGGGTGGAAGCACCGGGGACTTAGGGTTGGTCGCGGATTGGTTCGATCCGGTCACTGAGGTGTTCAAGGTCAAAGGGACTTGGCTTCAACTTATGTGTTGCGCCCTCCTCGATCGTCTGTCCCTAATTTCGGAGAGGGGACAGGAGTTTACCGGAAATGAATCGGAAACTAGGTGGGTGGACTAAGTTGATATTCATACTAGCGAACAGTCTAGTCGACTGGGAGATTATATACATGCGACTATCCTTGTACTATCTTTGCCGGTCATAAAACAAGGAGAAAGGGAGTACAAGGGGTCAATAGGAAAGAAGAACAAGGAAGTAAGGTACGCGATGGTCCTGCGCGTCGGTTATCAAAGTATCGGAACCTTGACTTCGGAGTCTTCGGAGGTTCGGAAACGCGGAACCTCGGAATATATATCGGACATCTGGAAATCAGTTATTCAGTCTTTGAGCAATCGGAAAAGTCCCAGAAAAGGTGTGGGTGGTTGTGGGGGCTGGTATGGGTTTAGTGAGAGTACGGGCCATAACAACCGCATATCCGATGGTGATGATTGTTGAGTCGCCAGGGGGTGGTTTACAAGGAACGGGTTGGTCAAATTCGAATGCAGGTGTTGATCTGCATCCGAGAATCTGGAGTCGGAAGAAGGCTCCAGGGGATGAGCTGGGGTCTGAGGCGTCTGAAAACTTAGTCCGGGGACGGGCAGTTCTCGGGGGATGGATGCACGGTAGGCAGACGCCTGAGTGATTGTCTGCATGGCTTGTGAACGTGTGATAGGTCTCATGCTTAATGACAATCAGGAGTGTGAGTACGAATATACTGTTAAATCCGCATGTCGGTGCTTAGCTAGAGGTTTCCAGGAGGGTTTCCAGAGGGTTCTGAATGGTTTCCAAAGGGAGGGTTCGTACTCCGGGGACAGAGAAGGGTTGGACTCGGGATCGGAATCGGAATGGGGATGGGGGTCAGGAAGCGCCGGGGGTCTTAAGACTGTTCACGGTATAGGGTGATACGGGTGGTTTGAGGTCGCAGGGACTTGGCTTCAACTTATGTGTTGCACCCTCCTCAATCGTCTGTCCCTAATTTCAGAGAGTCGGAAAGTTTACCAGAACTCAATCGGAAACTACGACACAGAATTAAGTCGATATTTGTACTGGCGAATAGTCCAGTTGACTGGTGACTTATATACATGTATCTAATCTTGTACTATCTTTTACCAAGTAAAGACAAGGGGGGGAAGAGAGTACAAGGGACAATATAAAACGAAGAACAAAGGAGTGAGGTACATGGTGATCCTGCGCGTCGTCTATCAAAGGAGCAGAACCTTGACTTCGGAATCTTCGGAGGTTCGGAAATGCGGAACCTTGGAATAATGTATCGAAGATCCGGAATTTGGTTATTCAGGCTTTGAGCGATCAGAAAGGTCCTGGAAATGGCACGGGTGGTTGTGGGGTTTAATGTGGGTTTATTGACGGCATGGGCCATAACAGTGGGATCTGGCAGATGTGCTCCATGATCAATATGTTCCTGGATAATTATGTGCATGCCTTTAAACAAACCAGCCTGTGGATGACCAATTGGAAAATACAATGATTGTGGGGTGCCATCAAGAAATCACCCATCCTGCATTGGGACTTTGCACACTGTGCTATTGGGATCTTTGACACTGCACAGGAAGTTGGAGGCTGCATTCTTAGGAGGTTTGACAGTCATATGCTTGGCTGAAAGTGCATCTGAGCAATGTGCTGTGTGAGTTTTTGCATTATCATAAAAAAACACATGTGTGTCATCTGGGTAATCCTTCTCCAGAATGTCCATTGCTTGATTTGCCTGTTTAAGGATTTCATCATTGGTGAAGTAACCATTATGATTCTTTCCTGCTTTGAACATAACCCTAATACTGTCATTGCTGATAATTCTTCATAAGCATGTTGTTTTTTTTCCAATATTGCTGGCAACTGACTCACCTATTTTTTGCTTTCAACCAGCCATAGTCTGGTGACACAAAATCTGCAACCATTTGTGATGGCCCTTCACCTTTTGCATATGGTTTTGCACTCTTGCTTGAGTGAACCCAACATAGAACACAACAATCATATACATAAAATGTTGACTCATCATGTACCCAGGTTACAACAGGCTTATCCAGGCCTTTGGCTGCCTTCCAAGTGGTTTCAAGTGTGCATTCCTTTGTCCATTGGTGCATATGGGGTCAGATGGAGGCCACAAATGGGAGAAAGATATTTTGTCGGTGAGCAACAACATCTTCACACTTATGGCCATCCTTATATTGACCTTTTGGCTCTTTCTTCCAACAGTAATCCATTTTTGCCATCCACCTATATGCTGTTTGTTCAGAAATTGACCTTTTCAAGTTAAGCTGCTCCCTCATTTCTGGTGTATGAAGGAACTGAACCACATCTATGGTGCAGACATACTTGCCTTTTGATTGCAAGTGCAAACAGATTTCTTGTGCCAAATCTTCATCCTCCAAAATTGTTGAATTGAATTTCCCATATTCATGTTCTGGTAGGTTTGTTGGATCACTGATGAAATTGTGTGTCCACTTATGTAGCCATCTTGCCATCCATTCTGGGTTCTTGCTGGCAAAGCTTGCTGCTTGCTTGGATGCTGCAATCCATCATTGATATCCATTAAAGTGATAAATGCAGAGGAAGTTACCCATTAGCTCGAGGCATGTGTGAAGTGTGTAATCAAAGCCTGGGTCTATATAGCCATCACCTGCCTTTCTTTCTGGCTGCAGAATTTGCTTAAGATCTGAAATTTGTAGGTTGAAAAGGTTATGATTTGGTGGTGGTGTATGTGTTGGTTGTGATGGAGTCTACTTTGGGATAGTTTCAACATTGTCCTAAACAATGTTAGGAATGTCGCCCAGGTGATCCTCCTCTAGCTTAGGCCCATTAACTTGGGTAACCATAGGTATGTCATCTTCTTCCCTATCTGTAGTATCCAATGTTATACTCCCTTGATCTAAATCTGAATCTATTTTGACTTCCTTGAGAGCAGGTGGCTGCTTTGATGACATTCTACCAAGAAGGACATGTATATCACCAAAACCTCCATCCTGCATTTTTGCTGTCCAGTCCTATTGCTTCTTTTTATTGTGCTGTTGTGTCCGTATAGATTGGACTGTGCCTTTTTTCTTGTATGGTCCCTGTTGCTTAGTTTTGTCACTGTTTTGTGATCCAAACAATTTTGCCAATTGTTTTTTCCCCTTTGCAAGCTACTTCTCAAGGCCATTGAGGTCATGCACTGGGACATCATTGTCCACTGACAGCTGAGACAAAGTGGATGCTGATGAATTTTGGCTTTGTAAGAAATCTCCACTGAATAAAAGGCTTTGGGCTTCCTCCCTATCTGAATCAGGTTGCACAATTTTCTGCTTCTGTAGGGAAATTCTTGTCAACAATCCATCCTGAACAGATTAAAAGGTCAAACCTTGATGGCATGAGTCCCAAGGTTAGACACTGTCCAGCTTCTCTTGAGTTTAGGCATCTTCTAGTAGATTTTTGACAACAACAGACACCCCAGACTGTCACTATTACCAGTGGGAATGACTTTCTATATATAGAATATTTCCTTATATAGGTGATTACATCAGCATAAAAATTTTGTGACCAAAAATTTTTTGACAGTGTCAGACTGCTTAAAAAATGTGATTATGAATTTTGGAAAGATGTTTGAAAGTTTGGATATACTACATTTGCAATCGTGATTTTTTTCAAAAAGTAAAACCAACACTATGTACCTATAGTTCTATGCCATTGAACTGTGGTCTTGGAATAATTTTTTTGTCAATGTTGCCAGATCCTTGTGCAAAATGGTGGATGTCACACTTGAGTCACATGACTATAGCGGAAACCGTTTGTCTTCTACCTTATTAGACAGTGGGACATCTACCTAAAAGGGGGGGGGGGGTGGCGACTAGCTAGATACCCTTTGAACTATGCAATCTCCCCTCCCAAAGATATCTTTCTTCCAAAACTTCCCTCCAGTTACCCCATTCCATTCCCCACTTGTCAAGTACACGTACCAAATGTCCGGTGACTTGGCACTGCCGACCAAGCAATCACGACCATACAAATGTGATAAAGCCATATACAAGTCATTCAATCCACCTGTCTTGGCTCAGCAAATCTACCATCTACATTCCTTGTCCCTATCTCTCATCCACTCTGCCTCATTCACTATCCATAAATCCCACCCCATCCCCTCCTTAATCCTCAACCCACCTTACCTCAGGACATCTGACCATTGTTTTATCCTCGGCCATGACCTATTGTTTTATAGTTGGGCACTCCCTATTGTCCTATCCTTGGCCACATTCCTATTATTCTATTTTCATTGTCCTATCTCCGTTTACATTCTTCCATTCTATTTTTGCTCATTGTGGACAATACCCCCACATGCTCTGCATATCTTATTGTCCTACATTCCTTATTTCACATGTGCCTTCTAAACCTATATAAGTAGGACATGCATGTACATACTTCTGTCAGGCACCGGACATACTGACAGGCTTCGGGAAGGCCGAAGGGGTCGGACGGGTAAAGGCCAAGTCCTGCAGGCTAGAAGTAGTGGCATGGCTTCA
>QLPI01002369.1:0-21777 GCA_003314275.1 Chroogomphus rutilus | reverse complement strand
GAATTGTCCCTGGGAGAGCCATATAGAGAAGTAAGGAACACCTATCGGCTGTTAAGTAATTTAATAACGGGTCAAGCCAGACATCGGATAACTGGTTCATTTTCACTGTATCTCATCAACAACATCGATGACTTTCTATTGATAGGGTTCTCCCAATGAGGTTGTGTTTACTACTATCCTTCTATTTTAGAATATATATTGTGCTGTGGTTTGTAAATTTGATACAAGATAGTCTGTTGAATGTAACTCCTATTCCTGTGTGTTGTTCGATGTATGGGTGCTTATTATATAAGCAAACATGCCTTTTTAATCCCTGGAGACTGTGGGAATCCTCTCTTTGACAGAGCATTCACCATCTCTTCTCCAGTGATTCTGCTCATTCTTTGACAGTCTAAGTCTCAGAATTGTCTGCCAATATAGTCATATCATCTACCACAGTCAATCTACCTGGTGACAGGTGTCTACACACTTCAAGGGAATCATCTGGAACAATGTTGCCATACAATACATGATTGAGCTTGTTACACATGGGTTCATTACACCGCTGCCTTGATCAAGGAACAATCCCTGGCAATGTTGTGTGGTAGGTTGTTAAGTCCGCATGTCAGGCGCTTAGCTAGTATATCCGGAAGGGCTTATCTGGGTTGGCGTGGAGTCCGTGACGGGGCCGAGGACCGAAGACGGAGTCGGACGGACTACGGACGGGGACGGAGGCGCCGGGAGTAGGGAATGGCACGGGTCACCCACGGGTCAAATGTGGGTGACCCGCACCCGACCCATGGGAAACCCGTCAACCCATGGGTTTTTTCCCATGGGTCGACGGGTGTCGGGTGCGCGGCGCACCCGCACGCCTGCGGCGCGTTGGTGTCGTATGTCGCGTTCGCGCCAACACGAACGTGCTGTACGTGCACGCGTCGACATGAACGCGCCGTACACGTACGCGCCGACTCGAACGCGTTCTACGCGTACACGTATGGCTCGTTGGCGTCGGCGCGTGCATGTCATACGTGTGTGTCATATGCACGTGCGGCGCGTGTGTGTCGTATGCGCGTGCGGCGCGTGCGTGTCGTATGCATGTGCCACGCGTGTGTGTCGTATGCACGTGCGTGTCGTACGCGCACACGTACGACAAGAGCGAGTGCCCGGTTGGGTGTCGTACGCATGCATGCGCATGCACACGTACATGATTGACGCGCCGGGTTGGGCCGGGTCACGGGTGCTCTCCGCTTGACCCGCACCCGCACCCAAGGGCACCCGACCCGGTGACCCGTGTGGGTTGGCTGAACCCATGCTATTCCCTAGCCGGGAGCTAGGGGTAGGTCGCGGAATGATACAATCCGGTCGCTGAGGTGTTCGAGGTCGAAGGGACTTGGCTTCAACTTATGTGTTGCGCCCTCCTCGATCGTCTGTCCCTAATTTCGGAAAGGAGATGGGAGTTTACCGGAAATGAATCGGAAACTTGGTGGAAGACTAAATCGATATTCGTACTAGCGAACAGTCCAGTCGACTGGCAGACTATATACATGTGACTATCCTTGTACTATCTTTGCCGGTCATAAAACAAGAAGAAAGGGAGTACAAGGGGTCAATAGTAAAGAAGAACAAGGGAGTAAGGTACGCGATAAACTGGCGCGTCAGTTATCAAGATGCGGAATCCTTGGTCACGGGAATCGGGGTCGGACTAGCGGGGGTTCGGACGGATGTTACGGGAACGGGAACCACGGAGGGTGATCGTCCGTCCTTCGGTGGTCGGGGAGGTTTCGGAAACGGGGGTGGATGATTGTGGGGGTTGGTATGGGTTTGTTGGGGGCATGGGTCGTAACATAGGTGTCATACATGAGTATATTTCACAAATTATGGTGTACTTCCATATATTGCAATGGTGACTTGGCCATCACTTCTGATAGCCCTTGATTGGCTCAGAAGACTATGCAATGACCATCGATGAAATGTGGGCATTGAAAATTAGAGGTTTAGATGGACTTTTCATGGCAATATTACTTTCCTAGCATAGACATCACCTTCCTGAAATTTGCAATAGATCTTGCCATCTATATACTTGTCAAAGTTGAGCATACTGCCAATATGTGAGTAAGCCTGGGTATTTTGATCTGGTTGATATTGATATTTAACTTCCACAGTTCAAGTTCAACCATTTCTTTTCATGTCCATATCATCCACAAGCTTTTGGATTGGAGGAGCATATGAAATGGGGACCAAAGATGTCCTGATCTCTGAAGGGAGGGTGTTCTATACCCACTCTTCTGTTTTGTGATATCAGCACTAGATATATGGCCCTTGCATTCCCTTCTTGGTTTGTATTTGAAGGTGGTGCAAGTTGAGAAGTATTCTTTATCTCACCCTATTATTCTTCTACAGGTTATCATTCCCACTCTGCACTATGCTGACATCCATTTATCCAACCCCACAACAACCTGTGACCTGGTTTCACCATACATGCATGTCACATACCTGTGCATGTCAAGTTAATGGGTGCATACCAAATCACCAAGCGCCCGTAGTATGCACAGTCACAGTAGTATAGTAATGCATCTATCATTTGTAATTACCCCTAACTCCTAGTATAAGTTCTTTGTAGTATTATCAATCCAAAAGTAATCCAATAACTCAATACTTCTAGTCATATCCTCAATAGTGCATACATTCACCTTCATTGATGCTCGTACGATAATAATCTTTGACAGAGGGAGCATATCATCACTTCATTTACAAGTCTGGTACTTTGATGGATTGAATGTGTTTAAGATTGACAGCTTTGGTTTACCTAGACTATAGCCTTTCTCATTTGGATGGTGATTCCTGGATATTATAAGGTGATGGAAAAATATTGGACCGAAACTTGTTGACATTGTCTCAAGCACCAAAGGTCCTTGCATTGGCTCTGGAAATTAGGCAGCTAGATGAATGTGATGGCAATCATCCCATGAATTTCACAATGGAGGTGCCAATTAAATTAATGGCACTCTGGGTAGGGAATAGCATGGGTTATGCTAACCTGCATGGGTCACCAGGTCAGGTGTGGGTCAAGCCAAGAGCACCTGTGACCTGGGCCCAACCCATGGTGTCAACAATGTATGCATGCATGTGCACACATACAACACATACCTGGGGACTCACTCCTGTCATATGCACACATGTATGACACACACACGCTGACATGAATGGAATGCCACAAATGGGACATACACACATGTGCTGACATGAATGGGATGTACATGCATGCACCGACACGAATGGGATGTACATGCACATGCTGACACGAATAGGACATATGCACATGTGCCGACACAAACAGGACACATGTGCACACACCGACACAAATGGAATGTACACACACATGCCAACACAAACAGGATGTACATGCATGTGTGCGGGTGCAGCACACACCCAACACCCATCCACCCATGGTGAAAAACCCATGGGTAGATGGGTTCAAGTTCCCCATGGGTTTTGACCCATGGGTGACCCATGCCATTCCCAAACTCTGGGAGCACGACTCAACCTGGGCATCAGCAATAACATACCAGAATGGAAAAAATCAAAATGTATGTGCCGGTTTTTGCAGTATCTTTCACCTGAGAACTTCGATCTGTACCTGGTTTGAAGCTCCCTTTGCAATACTAAGCACCTGAGGATAGTGTAGGATCGGAATACTTCAACTTTCCTTCCAGGGCCAATTGCTCTCCAAGCTTTTTGGCCAAAAACTGCTGCGTATCATTCCTCGAGTTGTCCTCAGGACATTTGTATAGATATCAATATCATACTAAGGAACTTGGTCTTCGAGGAGGAAGTAATCTGAACACTACAAAATCCTGGTAACATCGAAGGTACTACCCCACAACTTGTTTGATGTTATGATTGACGATTGACAAATTCTTTCCGTGAAGTTACTTAGTAAATGCTCTCAAAGTCATAGTAGCTTCCGGTCTCAGATATTTCAATTAGTTCCGGTCTTCCCAATGGTACCGAATCGCCAACAGAACGGTGACCATTACAGTAACAAACTTTCAGCCCGGAATCCCAACGACCCGAGAGTCCTTGTTTAAATGAATTTTGTTACAGCCGAATGGTCGAATGTTGCTTCTGGATTGGCTTCTTTTACCCTAACCTTGTTTGATATGGGATTAGCGGCTGAACCTTGTTTTGGATTTTCCTTTTTTGATTTGTGGACGGGGGTTTTGATCACAATATGATAGATTGGGAAGTTGACATGTGTGGACCCCAAAGTGATAATGTCGGCTACTATAGTCGTGTTGATAAACTCTTGCATATTGTACAGCTAACTTATCGAGGTATGCCCCGCGATAATATAATATCGACACTACAATACGAATGCGCTGATATCTCAAAATTTTGAATTTAACTAAAATGTCAGCTTGTTGTGCATGGGGCAGGTTATTTTCATAGACATTAAGGGTGCAATTGTTGGAATGATTCGACCGGCAAGTGTTGCCGTGTCACATTAGCCTCACTTCCTTTGTAATATCTCCATCTGTTGGCAGCAAGCCACTACCTTCGCTCAAGCCAAACAGTTAAATTTCGGTCCTTGTTCAGCGCCGCCGTACAATGTACCAGCACTCCCAGGACTCCACAAGCATAATTATGATTCTATATTGAGTCCGATTCGTCGGCCGTCCAGTGGTTCAAATGCTTGCCTTCTGGATGGGAAAATCCAGCATCGATGCATATGGTATATACGGAATTTACTGGGTGAGATTCTGAACCTTGAAAAAAAAATCCCTCACGCGAAGCTTATTGTAAGAAATACACATCATAACAACGTTTTTACTCGAGTTCCGTGCAAGGCAGATGCATATTTTGCCACATTTATTTCTCCGTGAAACATAGCAAGATAAATGATAATAAATATCCGTGACAAGGCATTCCAGTCCCATGTGATCAACAAATAAACCCCTGCGTGTACTAGATATATCAAGGTGCCTACCATCGGGAGTCACCGTAGGACCGTGACGTATTATCTAGTACTGTAATGCTAAGATCAAACCGGAGAAGGGTCTATATAAGCTCAGCAGTTATGGGCGACAAATTTTCGTTCGATGGGATGAATGCATAAATGGATGTCTAGGGTCGAGTTATTGATCTCCGAGTTAGCCGCCTTACCCTTTCTGTTTTCGCGCCTATACGCGCCGCTCTGTCACTGACTCAGACTAGTATAAGTATTTACTGGTTGTATGACGACGGCTCAGACTCGCCTCTGACAGTCGTCTAAATTACTGTGCACAGGAGTTGCCACTGATACAGCACGAGTATCGACACTCGTGGCCCAGTGTAGGTTGTATGACCATTATAAATCTTCTACTTTGTTATGCGAGTTTTTGTACACGGGGACTATTCAAAACTCCTTGGATGAGACGTTATTTACTGGCAGTTTCTGATGAATGAGGCTTGATGCCGCGTACAACTGTGGAAAAGGACGTGTTCATGGAGGTATAGAGTGTAATTAAAGTACCCACCAGATTTAAAATGAGTGCGACTAGTACCTGAGGGGCGAAAGTTCTTTTTCTAGGATGAGAGGTTTGTGGCACTGATTGAATATTAACATATCATGGTATACTGGCCAGTGAAAGCCTCAAAGCTTAGAATTGCTCCCGGAAAGCAGGACAGAGCCTCCCATGATCGACTCCAACTATGTTAGCTGATCACTGATGGAAAAAAAAAAAAAAACTATTTGGGGCATTTTTTTCGATTAAAGTATGCTAGTACTATTTAATGACAAATTTTTAAGTACAAAGTTCTCAAGAGTTGTCAAGGGAGGGGGTCCTTTTTAATTACACCGAAGATTACATAATTGACAAGCGATTATAGTCACGTGATTTTGATCTCACGAAACGCGTCTCACTCTTGTGTATGGCTCCCATTCATACGCGTTCAAAGCCATCAATTTCAGAGAGCACTGCGGCCAAGGCGGAACATTACTCTTCTATATTAAAATCTCTCACTGACCCATCAAAATATGACACAAAACTCATACAACGATTAACAAATGCGCTCAAGAACGAACCCGTGACCTTAACGAGACAACCTGTCAGAGGGAAACGAAATGAAACGAAAATACACGATGCCTCAGAAGACAGGCGTAAATTTGCAATGGGAGCCGCTAATGCTGCCTCTCAAAGTCTCGGGATTGTAATTCAATCAGGATGGAATGTTTCCAATCCAGACGTGGCAGGTTTCTCAAAAGACGGAATCCGATACATCGTTTCCTGCTTTCGACTGTCAATATCGACTCTGGGAGAACTAATGCCTCGTGTTGTTGATGTGGAACGAGTGGTCTCCAGTTTCATCGGCAAGCTCATTGTGATCCAATTTGTGAGTGCCAATCAAAGCTTTCAAAATTTTAACATAACCATTATACTAGTACGAACTTTCCCTTGAGCTCCTTACCGAGATTAGGATGCGCGTCATTCAATTCTATAATAATAACAATGAAAATAATGAACGTCCAGTTAATTCCTCGAGAAGGCCACTTGGTACCACAGCCAAGTCACCTTCTCTTAACCGTTACATGCATCTTCTTGGATATCCGCTACCTCCTCCCAAAGACGCAGCCCTTGTTGGTGTTATTGGGATATCTTTGGCCCAAGCATTGACAGCTTTAGCAACGTTAGTTTCGAATACTCCAGTTAACGGCGCCCTCCTCGACGCATTTGCGTCCTCTATAGAAGATAACGGACTGCTCATGTGGCGCTCTTTTCTTCTACCGGAACATGCTGATACGGTGTTCACTCGAGCACACCATACACTGGTTATGTCGTTTACCACTTCTAATACATCCCCAGCTCTACTTTTTCGATTTCGCACATGGGCACTTCAATGTCTTCTTTGCAAAACTAATCTGGATTCCGAACCCTTCTGGTCTCAAGCAACCAATTACCTAGTATCCCATGGCAAAGGCGTCATCAAGGCTGGTAGGTGAATTTTTCATTCTTGCTAATTGTATTAATCTTAATCTACTAGAGGACGCCGAGAAAGCCATAATTGATGCAATGCGGTTTTTTGACGCTCTCGTAAATATGGCACAAGAGCGCCAGGATGCCAGTACATTTGTCGCTGGGTCCTCGTTTATTAAGTTTTGTGAGATTGCGCTTATATTAGTCCAGCGCGTAAGTTTTGCATTCGTCTATTTATTTACTGTCATTTACAATGCATCACAGGGGGATGATGCGTCAAATATAAAACGGATTGCTCAATTTATAAGGAACCGGGATGAAGCGTCACAAACATCTTTGAACGGCGAATTAGCGTCTGTACAATTATACGCTATATTCAGTCAGGGCGCAGCCATGTTGGAAAAATTTCTTCTCTCAGATTCTGGTGAGTCGCCAAATGATGCTACTTATGAAGTTGTTGAATATAACTTTTCGCACAGACGATGATTTGATGGCCGTTCTCACTCAGTGTGTGAATGCATGTCCTGCCATTACTGCCCTCTTGTCGGATTTAGAAACATCATCTAATACATTACGCGCCTTGGAAAAATTGAGACGTTTATGTGGAAAGGCGATGGAGGAGAGAGGTAGAGATGTTTTGGAAAATGTTGCAAAACTCATACTCGAAGGTATCGTCGACAGTATGGAAACTGCGGGAAGAAAAGTATTGTTCACCCATCATCCATGATATACATCCCTGCTGACACATCGCGATACAGTTTACGGTTAAGACGGATATCGTCACAAGAGCTATTGATTCTCTTTGTGTTCTTGCCAAGACCGTACACATTCAATCCAGTTCAGACTCATACAACGCTATTTATGAGTACCTTCAACGGGGGGTAGTTATCATCAACGCTCACGAAACGTCTCTGCTGAACAGCAACGATGAGTCTTGTTCGTTTGATCCCCTGGCCAAAATTCTGCGTTGTATGTCCGGTACTTTCTGGAATTATGCGGTTGGCCTTTGCCAGGATGGTAACCATGTTGCTGCCATTCGTTTTATTGTCCATGCCTGCGAGCTGGGAACCAGAGCTTGCGGTATGGCTCGAGATTCGGGTGTAATGGAGAACGAGTCCCCTATTTCTCCTGCGGGAGATTCATGGGCAGTCTTCAAGATGTGCCTCCCGAAGCGATGGGAATTCTTAGGAGATTGTTATGCGAGAATTGGAGATCGAAAGGCGAGTTCTATTCCATTTTGTCGATATCATCCGTCCCCTGTTCTGACAACATGCAACACAGCTTGCTTATAGGGCGCTGATCGAGTCGATCAAAACACACTCTTTTGAGGGGCTTAGCCTTCTGACTGCTTCTTTGTCTCCCACTCAGATTTCTTCAGATGCAGCCTACGGCCGCCTTTTCAATCTTGTTCAGCGCAGCACTCTCATAGCCGTATCTGATCTATGTATGACCGAGAAAGCGTCCTTGTGCCACCAGCTTTCTAATTCATACATGCCGTCCGAGGCAACTGGTGTCCTTCTCGAGTGGCAGCTTACCGGGCTTGAAGACAGTTTGTGGAATTCTGAAAGGCGATCTGTCCTCAACTTTCTTTTTCGGGATGTATTGAGTCTGTATAGTATTCAATTCCCATTACGGCGCGCCCGGTATGTGTGCGTGCACATTTGAATTATTATTTAATAAGATAGGACCCGCAGCGTGTTGCTTCGGCAGTTGGAGTTCGCATACCGCATGGACGACTTGTCAATCTCAACCAACGACGTTGAAACAGAAATACACAATTTGCTATCAAACACTGACGGCAGCAAGGATAGTGCCCTTTCTCACTTTTCTCTTCGACTCCAGGCAGAAGTTCATATGTGGATGGTGTTTCATGCCCATCGTCATTCAGAGCTTCACGGCAGCACTTCAGTTACTGTTCTTCACCGAGCCACATCGGCGATCCAGTTGTTACGAAAAGCTTTCCCCAGCACTGCATATCTTCACCCGAACAGGACCCCCAAACGTTCTCCGAAACCAAGGATAACCCAAGCCCCTGCAATTCCCACCAGGTCGTCACCCAGGAAAAAAGCCGTTAATTTGAAAGTAAATCCGACTACACCCAAGCCACGGAAAAGTATGTTGGCTGTTTTCATGAATAGGTGATCGTTGACATTATATTCTAGAAACTATGCAAACACCACCGACAATAGTCCAGGATAATCCTTCGTCCAAGGCGATCTATGAAGCGAAAGGTCATATGTCCGTTGTTGATCCTCGTTTTGCAAATATAGTCGGTATGTTTGTCACGATCCCCAAATCAATGCAAGATTTAATATTCTTTGCAGAGATGCTCGCCCAGTTGTTGGGTCTGCTTGGTCATATTCCCTTAAAGATTCAATTTTTGGCCTTACTTCAAAAAATTGCCCAGCAATCTCCGGAACCTTCAGCGGAAGGTAGATATAGTCTTGGAGTCCTAATGTCTTGTACTTACGAAATCGTGAAGGGTTTATTCGTGCATCTGTCGACGCAGCCGTGCAATACCTCAACTTGGGACAAGCACGGCGAGCCCTTACTATTTATACCAATGCACTCACGGCTATTAACGATGCGGCGGCTGCGACGGTCTCGGACGACATACGCATCATACTTTTGCTGCATTACGCCGAAGCTCTTGCCCTTTGTGGGGAAGACAGCAAAAGGTAAGACTAATTTGAGTCAAATTCCTCTTGTTCAACATTTAGATATTCCATAGTCTGCAGCTCTACGAAGACGCCCGGAACATTGCACAAAACATTGAAGGTCCTCGAGTCAGATCAACAGCCGGTCGGATTCGTGCCAAAGTTCAGGTCCTGCAACGGTCAGCACTAGCGTCCAAAGTATTCGCATTAATTCAGGTAGCCAAGGTGTGTGCGATCCTTTGGTGCCCATCCTTATTCGTTGATCAACTCAACAAAATTGAAGGGTAATTTTCATGTCGGATTGTCATCCCTCAGGCAATCGCTTCGCTTGTGGAATAGAGCTTTTGACACCCTTGCACGTCTTTCACCAACGCCGGATCGTGTTGAACAAAACCCTTTCGATATGACATCACTAGCAGCAGCATTGCCCCAAGAGAGTCAAGCACAGAAAGACATCCCGCAGCATCAAAAGACCTACCGTCGCGGCATAGTCTCGGACAGTTTGCAGTGGCGGATAGCTGAGGTGAATTGTTACACAACAAGCAAAGTATTCGACTCATTGCGTGTTTTAGGGATTATTAAGTACGCTTTTTGATTTGGCACAGGCGTATTTCCGGCAGGGCTTTGTACGAGGCGCTGAATATTTTATCGAACAAGCTCGCGACCTCGCAGGTTCTCTTAATAGTCCTGCTATGCTTAGTCGCGCCATCGCCAGAAAGTCCGAGCTACAGCTACATCAAGGTAATATACAGGAAGCGGCTACTAGCTTGATGGAAGCTGCAGAGCTCTTAAATGATGTGCGTTAACTTGGTCTTTTATTGACAACTGATTGATCATACATTAGCTTCCCGGCGTCGACGCTGCGGACGTTACCCGCCTTCGCGCTCGCCATAGACAACTGCTTGACCAGACTAATGAAGCAAAGGTTCTATATTTGGAGGCGCTATCAATGGTATCTGAATTAGAGAAAATGTTGTCAACTATGGACAACGCCTTTCCTGGGTCTGTGTTCTACTTAATATACTCCATTCAAACTCACAAAGTCAATTAGACCCAGAAAGTCGCTCACCCACTCTACTGGTGGATGCAGCGATGCTGACGTCCTGGCTCCTGACTTTCTTGCTACCGTCCTGAAACAGCAAAGTGGGTTAATTTTTATGCTTCGATGAATATCTACTGATTTTTACTCTGAAGTTTGGCTTCAGCGTAACGAACCAAGAACCATAACTGGGGCACTTTTGGAAAGATTTTCCGCCTTACCACGTTCCAAACATACTATGGCAGAAGAGCTTGGTATAACAGCGAAACTCGCTCTGCATGATGCTCACACACAGTTCCGTGCTGATCTATTCCTGAGTTCTTTAGCTGAGTCTAGTATGTGGCTAGCCATCTGTTTTGTTTCGTTTCATTGACTTCTTTTACTCAGCAATCGCAATCCCTATGGGTCTCTCGAGTCACGACGTCAGACCTTTGTCAAAGGGAGCGAAACAGACGCAGAAGACTCTGTCAATCGCGGAAGCAATGTTCTGGGAAAATTTAGAATATGTTTCAAACTGTGGAAATGTGCCGGATGCGCGAGAGGCTGCCATATCGCTCGCATTGATACAGTCGTTCCAAACTTCTTTAGGCAAAGGCTGCGATAGGGTTGCACGCGTTGCAGTTGGATTATTGGGTATGGAAAACCATTTCACTCTTTTTTCCTGGCTCATCTGATTTACCATCTTCTTTAGATGCAGCCGCAGCGATCACACTCCGTCGCGAGCTCGTTGATATCATTCAACTTAAATTTCCCGAGTTGACAGCGGATGACTTAATTTGGCCGGACACTTCTAGCCTTGCCCATTTAGACACTGTTGACCCTGAGGAAGACAGCGATAAAACCATGAACCTCAAAGCGTATTGGCAATCGGTACGCGATCGACATCACTCCAATCATGGCTTGGAGCATCTTATAGCTGTTTCAAACGCTGACCTACTTCCCATCAATTGGACCGTCGTTAATATCAGCATCACAGAGGATAAGAGCACCTTGTTCATCTCACGGCAGCGTCCTGACAGCGAACCCCTACTCTTCTGCGTTCCTCTTGAACGGCATGGCCGGAAAGACGACAGCGCCGAAGACCAATTTTTGTTTGACGATGCCATCCACCAGCTTGAAGATATTCTACAAGAAAGTGATCAAAGTGCAAAAGATGCCAAGGATGTTCCATCAGATGACCGAGGTGCAAAGGCGGCTTGGTGGGCGAAGCGAGTTGCACTTGACGAGCGAATGCGAGAATTAGTTCATAACATAGAATTCTGTTGGCTTGGGGCTTTCAAGGTATGAGTCATTTTTTGTCAATATCATATCAAGCACTGACAGCGCGATTACGTAGACATTACTCCAGGTACCAACCCAAATACCACCAGACCTGCTGGATAGCCTTCGTGCGCGGATTGACAAGGTTTTCCATAGGATTCTAGTCGCCGACAAAAAGCGGGCCTCGCGGATGAAGCTAGATGATTCTCTTGTACAATGCTTTGCGTCTTTATCACCCAAGTGTCGTGACGAGGAATTGGAAGACCTCGTTTACTTCGTCTTGGATCTCTACCAGTTTTATGGGTTACACATTGCACTATCGGAAATTGATATAGATCAAGTGATAGTTGAGCTCCGTACAGCTCTGGAAGAACACGCTGGGAAAGGGAGGAACCAGATCTTTTCGGTCACTGATGCACATTTGTTCCTCGTTCTGGACAAAAACGTTCAGGGAATTCCCTGGGAGTCCATTCCAATACTGCGAGGCAAGTCGGTCAGTCGAATACCATCTCTCTCGTTCTTGCTGGATAGGATCGAATTTGCCAAAGTTCAACGGGAAGCAATGGGCATATCTGTCATAGATGGCATACCACCAGATCGTGCAATTGTGGATCCGAAAAGGACCTACTACGTGCTTAATCCTGGGGGAGATTTGATTAAGAGTGAAAACCGGTTCAGCGCATGGGTTAAAGAAATGGAATCTGTCGGTTGGCAGGGAATTGTCGGTCGAGTGCCTACTGAACAGGAGCTTCTGTCAGCATTCAACAATAAGGACCTTGTTATGTGAGTGATATTGCTATTTTTTTGCTGCTGGTGTGGCCAACAACCATATTTATGCGTAGATATATCGGACACGGTGGCGCAGAGCAGTACATTCGCTCGAGCAAGATAAAACAACTCCCGCAATGTGCAGCTACCATGCTTTGGGGCTGTTCCTCTGGACTGATGCGGGACTTGGGTGATTTTGACCGCACTGGAACGCCATACAACTACATGATGGCAGGCTGGTAAGTGTCTGCTGAAATACTCAAGTTGAAGAGGTTTTTTATGCCTACAACATAGCCCCACCCTCGTTGCTTGTCTCTGGGATGTGACTGACAATGAACTCGACAAATTCTCACGCTCCGTGTTCGAATTTTTGCAACTGAATGTCAGCGCTGTCAAATCTTGGGGCTACCAATCTGAAGCCGACAGCACTATGTCGTTGGTCACCGCTGTGGGCAGGTCACGTGACGTATGCAAGCTCAAATATTTAACTGGAGCAGCACCTATAGTGTACGGTATTCCCTTTTATTTGTAATAAGCATAATGTTCAGTCGTCCTTGTCAAAAAAAATTGCTGCGACGTGGCACAGTTTGTCAGTTGATTTTGGGTACTGCATCATCATACCAATCGGAGTTGTACCTCCGGCTACGTCAATCCGTCTCATTCTCTCACCCTCTTCAGCGCAAGCAGCGCATATCCACCAAATGGCTAGTGTGTTAACGATGACTGTATCATCCTCTCAAAACGCACGAACGCCTTCGCCCTCTCTCAATCATCATAGCCAGCGGAACAGCTTGGTCTCCTCCGCGGCTTCATATCACACTGCACCTGGATTTGGTTCTCGGTCCTCATTAAATAATTCGTCCAGGTCATCGTCTGCGAATACACTTTCCGCGGCTGCACCGCAAGGAACAGATGCTATAAACCCCATCTCAATCCTATCCCAGCACGCGCAGCAGAATGGGGGTCTGCCAGAGGATAAGGTGCAGGTAGTCACAGTGGGGTCGCATCTCGTCAACGTAAGATCCGGTCCACTCTCTGAGTCACTTCACACCAAAGTAGGCAAGACTCTATCACAAATGAGTGACGCCTCTCCACAGAAACACATCGAGCCTGGCCGGACTTTTACTCCCCTGGAACATACAGATTCCTCTCCTACGGATTGGTCAGGTTTACCCTCTATGCCACGGTCGAAGGCAGAATTTAACTGTGACGTGGACACACCTCGGAATAGTCCAACAAGGTTAGAGGGTACCTCCAAAGTACGTCATCGGTCCTCAACCGAAACTGCCGTTTCCTTCGGGAGTACAGTGCGCTCGACGTCCACCTTGGTATCCGTTCCCCAACGTAAGGCCCATGTTGCCACTTTCGAGACTCGTTCGGACTTACGACAAGCTCGTACCTTGGACGAAACAAATATGATCGCCTCATCTTCATTACCCTCTCGAGCAGCCCTTGCTGCAGATGGATATCTCCATCCATCAAGTGCTGCCGCAGCTACTCCTTATCATCGTCCAACGCGCCGCAACACCACTGGTTCAGTCGTCGTCCAGCCAGCTCCTCGCCCCTCTCGACAACTTCCCGGGCATAAACACATGTCCTCACAACCAGCAGCTGAGCTCTCCGACCACCTTGATTTCGATATACTCGAGCAGGCAGACCAAATTCGTAGAGAACGCCTGAGTAAACGAGCGAAAGCACAGCAGGAGGCAGAGGCTGCATTAACCCGTGCCCACTCAAAGAAAGCTGTAATTGAGGAGGAAAAGGTCCTTGTCGGCAATTTGATTGGCGAGGATCACGTCAACTATGTCCTTATGTACAACATGTTAACTGGGATTCGTATTGGCGTGTCTCGGTGTCAGGCAAAAATAAAAAGACCTATAACAGATGAGGATTTTATTGCTCGGCACAAATTTTCCTTTGACATGTACGTTTCAACCTCACTACTTACTTTCACTAATTATACTACACCTTATGTAGTGTTGGCAATGAGTTAACACCATCTGCCAAGTATGATTTCAAGTTCAAGGACTATGCCCCTTGGGTTTTTCGCGAACTGCGCGAGGAATACTTCCGGCTGGACCCGGCAGATTACTTACTATCACTTACTGCCAAATATATTCTCTCCGAGCTGGGTAGCCCAGGAAAGTCAGGGTCTTTCTTCTACTTTTCACGTGATTATCGGTTTATCATCAAGACTATCCATCACAACGAGCACAAGTTCCTCTTGTCTATCCTCAAGGATTATTATCATCACGTCAAGACCCACCCACATACTCTAATCTCTCGTTTCTACGGACTACACCGCGTTAAACTCCCCCATGGTCGTAAAATTCATTTTGTAATCATGAATAACCTCTTCCCCCCTCATCGTGATATTCACGAGACATATGACTTGAAGGGGAGTACCGTCGGAAGAATATATCCCGAGGAGAAGGCCGCCAAGAACCCACGCGCCGTCCTCAAAGATCTTAATTGGATCGACAGACACAAGCAGCTTGAACTCGGTCCGGAAAAACGAGCCTTCTTAACAGAGCAGTTGAGAAGTGACCTGGAATTTCTGAAGAAGGTCAATGTAATGGACTATAGTCTTCTCGTTGGTATCCATAATATGCAACGTGGTAACCGTGATAATCTACGAAGCAATACCCTCAAGGTCTTTTCGGTGAGTCACTGCGCTTAAATCATGCTTAAGTTTTTCATCAACCAGCAAAAATTTCACTATTTCAGCCAGAGATGCCACGCATGCGGCGCAGAGCTTCTTTGGGTAAAGCATCAAGGGATGAAGCGTTTGCCATCCGTAAAGCTATGCGAGAGTCGGATCCAAAAGCTCTCGGGGCAGAAACTACCAAGCTTCCGGACGAAGAGCCCGTAGATGATCGCCAATATTTTCTCTTCTACCAAGATGAAGGTGGTTATAGAGCCACAAACGAATTCAATTCTCCACAAGACACCATCTACTACCTCGGGATCATCGACATATGTACCCCGTACTCATTGGCCAAGAAACTGGAGCATTTTTGGAAAGGGCTCCGTGCAGATCGAGTTTGTCGATTTTCTTTGTTGATTATATGTTATACTTAACTTATTCGCTGTAGCATAAGATCAGTCCAGTGGATCCCGTCGAGTATGCACAACGCTTTTTCAATTTTCTTACTGCCGTTATGCGAGGGGGAGCGGGAGGGGAGCGTTTCAAGGCGGAGTAGGTGCTTTGTAGGTGTTCATGTTTTGTCACTTCCTTCACCTTTCATCGGACTCCTACGCAATTGTCTTATTTTTACTATTTCATTGACTTATCGACTTTCCGCTCACCGCGGTTGCCACGCTCCTTATCGTTTCTATATCTTGGACAGCCTGCCGAAGATTGTCTCTCGTTGTCTCTCGTTGTCTCTCATTGTCTCTCATTGCTATTTCGCATTCTCTCAATCGTTTTAATACTTGCTGTCATCAGGTAGATGCTTTTGGCATATCAATCAAAAATAGCAAATAGATGATTCCTTGACTAAGAGGTTTTGTGGTTCCAATCATTGGACCATCCATGGATAAGTTTCTCAGGTAGTATCTGGCTGTGCCCAGATGAGTGAAGAAAAACAAAGCTATAATCTCAGCAATAAGAAATCCCTTTCTCTGTGTTGTAATTGTCATTAAATAATTCTAGCTATTTTAATTGAACAAGCCCTTTGAGATGAAGATATAATGGTTTTCAGGTTGGCATCAGTTGAAATGCACAGGGTGTGACTCAGGTTTTGGAACCCAAGAAGCTGTGACAAAACTTTTGTCAGGGGTTCATGACAAGATATAAGAGCCTTCAGTGTAGAGTTAAACTTGTAAAATCCTGTTCTGCCAATTTAGAAAGATGAAAACAATAATATTGAATTTCCCTGATTTTTAGACTGATAGACAAAGGCAGGGGGCACGTTTGTTCAATGCTGTTGTTGAAAATCAGTCACCCTTGGCATTGACCAATTGCTGAACAATTCGGTCTACAGGGCCCTCTGAGCTGCTTTTAATCACAGAGGATATCATAGAGGATAGAGATGTAGATCGAGGGAATATAATATATGAGATTTAATCTCCTGAAGAACTAGTTTCATTTAGATCTCGCTAGGTACTTTATATACTATCTGAAAATAATAAAATATTATTAATCTTTGTACTAATCCTGTGCTCGCTGCGTCATTCATCTCTAAGCCGGGTGTCGTTACACCCGGGTTCCATATGTCAGTTACGGCAGACCTTAGCCGGTTCCCTCCGGCTCCTGCACGGCCGTATTGCCGTCATACTCAACACTCCCCCTCAATTCGGGCCACGCCCGAAAACCTAATCTGCCAGATAAATATCGGTATTGGTGCATGTCTAGTGCCTTAGTCATTAAATCTGCGAGATTTTCCCTAGATCTGATGTAAGTGAGTGTTACCTCGTTAGAGGCCACTCATTCACGAATAAAGTGATAGGCCACATTGATATGTTTCATCCACACGTGATAAGTGGCATCGTGGGAAAGTGTGATGGCGCTTAAGTTGTCCGATCGCATAGATGTGGGTGTGGTCTGATATATGCCGAGATCTTGAAGGAATCTTCTAAGCCAGACAACTTGCTTTGCCCCCTCAGTCATTGCTATATACTCCGCTTCTGTAGTTGATAATGCGATAGTTCTCTGTTTCTTTGAGCTCCACACGATCGCACCTCCTCCAAATATGGCTGTATAGCCGCCTATAGATAACACGTCTGATCTATTAGCGTAGTCGGCATCGGTAAATACCTCTAAATTGAGGCCGGCGCTCCATCTGTATGTAATGCCGTAATCACGTGTCCCTTTGAGATAGCGGAGCACGTGCTTGATCGCCGTCCAGTGTTCCAGTCCGTATGACGTAGTAAATTGACTGAGATGTTGGACTGCAAAGGATATATCAGGATGGGTGCCAAGCACTGCATACATTAATGAACCGATTGCCTTGGCGTATGGAATTTCTGGTGAACTCATTGCCTCTTCTGGGGTGGTTAATTTCATATTTCTATTGAGGGGCGTTGACGCAGGATTGGCATCTTGCATGCGGAATCGAATAAGCAGTTTGTCGATATATGCATCTTGAGAAATTTTGAGTGTTCCTGCCTTTCTATCTCTCTGAACCCTTATCCCTAATATCTTCTTCATTTCTCCCAGGTCCGTCATGTTAAACTCAGCGTTTAACTCCCTCTTGGTACGTTCCATCCCTTTTAGGCTGTTTGAAAATAGCCTGAGATCGTCTACATAGGCGGAGATTACATCTGTATTAGATCCATTGATCCGGATGTAAACACATTCATCGGCTGAACTCTGAATGAAATGAAAACTTAATAATGCTGATCGAAATCGTTGGTGCCAAGCCCGTCTGGCCTGCTTGAGTCCGTATAGCGCCCGTTTTAATCTTAATACATGCCCTGATCCGTCATCGAAACCTTCGGGTTGGCATATGTATATCTCTTCCTCAAGGGATGAATTGAGATAGGCACCTTTGATGTCCATCATCTCAATCTCCCAATCGAGAGCATTTCCAATAGCTAGTAACATCCGGAGTGAGTCAAACTTGACAACAGGGGAAGAGACTTCGAAGTAATCCATTCCCGGCCTTTGTGTGAACCCTTGTGCTACAAGTCGCACTTTTGCTCTGTCAAAATCGCCGTTTATTTGTGTTTTTGTAGCGTATACCCATCGACAGCCGATCACTGTCTGTCCTGCCGGTAGCTCAACATAATCCCATGTGCCTATTTCATCGTGTTGATCCATTTCATCTTCATGGCCTCATGCCAGATCGGTGAGTCGATCCACGTGATTGCTTCCGTGTAATTCTCCAGTTCCATGATAATTTCCCGGCTGATAAGCGCCTGATCGGGCCATGTGGCTGGTTCCCCTGAATGGAGTAGCCAGTAATCTGGCCTGCCGGTCTTTCGGGTACTGCGTCGTACCTCCGGTGCTGGCGCTTGTTCCGGCATCTGATTTTCATTGTCTGGGGTAGATATAACTGGGTCAGGTGATCGCTCGCATGTTGTAGTCTCCCCCTCGAGTGGCACATTGTCATCTTCATTTGGGATTGAATAAAGTCTGTTATCTGAACTGTCAAAAGTAATGTTCCTGGAGATTTGAATTTGCCTTGATTTTTTATTGTAATATCTCCATGCTTTTGAGTGCTCGGCTATCCCGACAAATAGATGTTCTTCTGCCTTCGGATCTAATTTAGATCATCTCTGATCCGGTACCATGACCCAGCAACGCGTGCCAAATTCTTCTAACCTTGACACATCAGCCATTTTACCAAAGAAGGCTTCATATGGAGTAATTTCCGTCCCAAGCGCCCGGGTAGGTACTCTGTTCTTAATATAATTTGAATATGCCACCGCCTTAGGCCATAAGATCTTAGGTAGATCTTTAGCAAATATCATAGCACGCACGTGTTCCAATAGAGTTCGATTGATCTGCTTGGCAATGCTGTTCTGGGCCGGTGAGTATGGAGCTGTAGTTTCCATGATAATTCCATTTTGTGCGCAATAATCTTGGAATTTTCTGTTAACTGTTACATACCATTGCAATGGTTGGTGAATACATGTAACAAGTTGCTGTTTAAATAGTGCCCACAGACTAATGTCAGATAACCTGGCATAGTGGCCTTTTGGCCCAGTTGGAAGAGCACATTACTGTGGGAATTTGTTGCCTTTTACAGTATGCCAGGTTAACCAAAGGTCAGCAGTTCAAATCCCTGTGTGCGCAATAACTTAGAGGGTTGTTGCAATCACTTGGACCCCAGGACCCCCTGGCTTACATGATGGTCCATGACATCATGGGGGTCTGCTATGTCAAATAGTAATTAGAGTGCTTGGGGGGAGCCACAGACAGGCCTGGGAAACCTGTTAAGATATCATCACTGTGGCACCTCGAGGGCTCGGTACCTAAGGGGAAGGTACTGTTACATACCATTGCAATGGTTGGTGAATACATGTAACAAATTGCTGTTTAAATAGTGCCCACAGACTAATGCCAGATAACCTGGCATAGTGGCCTTTTGGCCCAGTTGAAAGAACACATCACTGTGGGAATTTGTTGCCTTTTACATTAACATATTCTCCACCATTGTCAGTCCTAATTCTTTTGATTTTTTTACTGGTTTGATTTTCCAGAAACTCCTTATATTGAGGAAAGTTAATTGTGACCAGATCTTTGGTCGGTCCGAAATAGATCTTGGTGTACCTGGTTTTGTAATCCATGTATGTAAAGAAGTAGCACTCGCGCCCTGAACCTTCTACTTGAGCCGGGCCCCACACATTGGATACTACAAGGTCGCTGATCTCCTGGACCTGTTCTTGTGATTCCTTGGAGAATGGCTCCACATGGCGCTTGCCTTGAATACATGCCATGCATTGAGTTGGCGCTTGTGTGTCATCGATCGTTAGCCCTATGACCAATTGATTCTTGTAGAGTGCCTGGATAGTATAGATATTAATATGGCCGAGTACCCGGTGCCATTTATCTAAAGTTTGTCCCTTGGTTACAGCTGCAAAGTCCCGTGCCTGACCCAGAGATTTGGTAATCACATGCATCTTGTAAAGTCGGTTTTGCTTCCATCCGATCGCAAATATAGTGCCTTTGGCGGAAATGAACTCGACCTCTGAAGATGTGAATTTAGCCATGTGACCGTGATCGGTTAGCCGCCCAATGCTAATAATATTGTTTGGGGAGTCCGGTGCATGCTTAACATTGTGCAGTTTTGTGGGATAAATTTTGTCGTTTATTTTGAATTCGATTGCGATCGTCCCTCACCCTCGAGTTATTAGGGAATTTCCTGGTATGATCCCATCGATTTCCAACTTTTCCTCCATGTATGTAACAAAATCTTCTTTATTACGTGCGATGTGTGTTGTTGCAGCCGTATCGGCCAGCCAATCTGATGCTAAGATTGCCACCGGTGTGACCTCCTTAATATAGGCCATGAATGCTAAATCTTCTTCCTTAGATTGCTTGGCAGAGTCCTGATCTTTTGGCTCCTTAAACCATTTGGGTGCCTGGCCTTCTTTGCCACCCCCTTTTACCCAACAATCTTTAATATAATGCCCCTTTTTGCCACAGTTCCAGCAATTCCCTTTAGTAGCACCGGATGCTTTATCTCCGCTTTTGCACCTGTTACCGGGGTTGTACTGAGCTTTAAGCACCATCTGCTTAATAGTTCCGGCGCTCCACGATCAATCCTCATCCAGGATCCTGGCGATCAGTGTTTTGGAGTTGATCGCCATCCCGATCGCATTGACTGTAGTTATGAATGTAGCCCAGGTGTCCAGTAATGAAGTGAGTAATGTATTACTGAAGTCTTTATCGGTAATTAATTGTCCCCTGGCATTCAGTTGTTGATATAGCCCGTGCATCTTTCGGATGTGCTCATCCATGTTAGCGCCGTCCACGGCCATTGTCTGGAAAAATTCCTGGCGGATATTAACAATGCCAATCGCCGCTTTAGATTCGAAGATCCCGCACAGTCTGCTCCATATCTTTGTAGCAGTAGTATCCTGATCAATATATACCAGATACTCATCGGATATCCTAAGACAGATCTCTTTTTGTACTTTTTTATCTTTCTTTTTCCATTCAGCGATCGCCGTCTGTTCCGCTTTGGTAGGCACCCTGGCATCTATCGGCTGTGGTTCTGTCTCCAATCCATCGGTTATCACCCATAGATCTAGATCCTCTAAGACCCATTCTAGGTGCCGTCACGACGTAATATAATTGTCCCCGTTCAAGGGGTCAACCTTGTAAGCGTTCGACGTAATAGACATAGTAGATGGTGTGGGGTGTAATATAGTTGATCAGTTACGGCCGGGGCCCATAACCTGTAGATCGAGGGAATATAATATATGAGATTTAATCTCCTGAAGAACTAGTTTCATTTAGATCTTGCTAGGTACTTTATATACTATCTGAAAATAATAAAATATTATTAATCTTTGTACTAATCCTGTGCTCGCTGCGTCATTCATCTCTAAGCCTGGTGTCGTTACACCCGGGTTCCGTACGTCAGTTACGGCGGACCTTAGCCGGTTCCCTCTGTTGGGTGCAAACTTGCATTCACCCCTGAGAGGACAATCTCAATATATTGTATTA
>QLPI01002366.1:0-12055 GCA_003314275.1 Chroogomphus rutilus | reverse complement strand
ATCCACACCCTCCACTGAGTCCCGAACCATCGGGCTGACTTCGTCCTGGGCCAGTTTGTTTTTACGCTACAAGAAACATGTCAATCAGCAGGAAATAAAAAACCTGGATTATGTCAAGTCCACGTACCGAGGTCCCGGATATTCGCCAGTGCCGACCGAGCAACCATCTTACAACCCTGTACAAGTGTCTACACGCACGTCACTTGATACCATGTCCTCGGTTCAGCACATCTGTCATACTATTCGTCTGTTCCTCAATCTGCCTTACCTCGGTACCTCCTACCCCTTGTGTTATCCTCGGTTACAGTCATTGTTTTATACTCAGCCACTCCCTACCTAAATACTTCTAATATGAGCTCTTTTTCAAGAGACTGAGATAGTATTTCAGTCTATTTATTTTAACAACTGTCAGGCACTGAGAATGCTGACAATGCATAGGCCAAGTACTATTGCAATAGTACCAACTTCAGAATGCTGGCAGGAATCAGCCAAGTCCTGCAGACTGATTGGGGTGGCTTGGCTTCAACATACTTGTGCATTGCAACCTACTTTCCATGCATGCCACTGATTTCAGACAGAGGAGATATTTGAGAGAGTGCTGAGAGTGTCAGCCCAAGTATGGGACTTCAGACAGGAGGAGGGAAGATAAGAACATGTAAGCCAAGTCGATATTCAGAATGAGGAAATATCTACATCCATGTACTACTTATATAGGTTAAGAAGCAAGATGTGGAATCAGGGTGGTGTAAGACATGGAGAAAAGAATAAGGTATGGGAACCATGTGGAAGTATTGTCCACAATGATCAAGAATAGGACAATGTAATGTAAATGATAATAGAACAATGAAGTATGGCCAAGAATAAAATAATAGGAGTGTGGATGAAAAATAGGACAATAGAAAATGGCTGAATATAAAACAATAGGGCTATGACTGAAAAATAAGTGAATAGGAAATGTCCTGAGGTGAAACAGGAAAAGGAGAGGATGGGGAATAGAAGAATAACAAGGATAGAAGGGATGGGATGAAGGAAGTGGACCAAATGATGAACCGAATGTACCAAGTTGCGACCATGTACTAGTGAAGAATGACTTGTTACTGGTGTGTGGGATTAAATGGTAGAGGTTGTTTGGTTGGTACTACTGAGTGAACCAAGGCTTGGTGTCATGTACTTGACAGTTACCTCATAACAGGTTCTAAGACATTTGCCAAGGAAGTGTTGGACCACCTAACAGCTATAGAGCAAGAGTTGTTCAGAGAGCAGCAGGAGAAACAAGACCTGGAGATGAGGCTGAACACTCTGCAGGCCACCACCATGGGACTGATGGCTGGGCTCCCCAGTTGCACTTGTGTACCCACAAAGTGAATGGCTGAGCCTGCAAAGCCTTCTGAATTTGATGGTGACCATGCAAATGGTTGCATCTTCATGCAGTTGTGCACCTCTACCTTGGTGTCATATGAGCAATTGCAGATCCTCATCCTTCATGAAGACTGGCTTTTCCTTTCGACTATCAATCCTTCCAGCCTTTTAGAAGAAATCAGATTCTTTGTGGAAACTTCTCATTGGGAGCCGGAAATCTGCTCAGCTTGGCAAAACGTTGACCAGGTCCCTTGCAGGAGCTGGTTCAAAGGTTTTACGAATGCTGGAATGTGAGCCGTTGTGTTTGAACCTCGATGGACCGGATTTTCTTCCTGGGGCACCTGAAAACTGACATGGGCGATCCAAGGATACACCATTCAACAATATAAAAACACCAGCATTGGGTTGAATGAGCCAAGCCTCAAGTCCGTTGACATGGTTTAGATTGGTTATGAATCCCTGGCCATTCAACATTGACCGCCAAGGGTGTGCTAATCCAGATATTTGGGACTCTCACTCAACAGATCTCACTGGTGGTGGCCGAATTCATGCTCTCATTGGCCCGACAACAGCTGGACCTACCCATATCACTAATAGACCAACCCAAATATTAACCAAACAGGCAATTACAAGATTTGCTGGGGAGGATAAGCCTCCTTTCCATATGGATTCAAGCTTACAAGCAAAACCAAGTTGAATTATAATATGGGGCAGACTAATGGTACAGAAAGAAATACAAGAGCATCATGCACTGCAGAAGAGGATAAGACAAAGCGCGGTGAGATGGAAGAATACATACCCGAAACCATATAGGGTGCGACCCGACCGCTTCAACGCATAGACGACATCGAGGGCGGTCACAGTTTTGCGTTTTGCATGCTCAGTGTATGTAACCGAGTCACGGATGACCTGGGGACATGATGAGCAAGATCGAAGAAAAGGACGAGAGCACATACATTTTCAAGGAAGATCTTCAATACACCACGGGTCTCTTCATAGATGAGGCCCGAGATACGCTTTACACCACCACGGCGCGCAAGCCGACGAATGGCGGGCTTTGTGATACCCTGAATGTTGTCACGCAGAATCTTCCGGTGACGCTTTGCTCCACCCTTTCCGAGTCCCTTTCCACCCTGTGGGACGATTGTGAGCGAAAGAACAGGTTATACAACAAAGACTTACTTTTCCGCGTCCAGACATTGTGTGATAAGTTTGAGAAGTGGGGTTGTTGGGTGGTGACTGTTTAGTAGTGGGGCTGTTGACTCACTCCACGACGTCGTACCGCCCCTTATAAAGCGGCGGTGTGGTAATCACGTGCTTTCACGTGACGACGCAAACCTCGGAACATAAACCTTATTTCACTTTCGCCAAACAACCCACCTTACCCACATGGACACACCTGCACAATTACAACATGACTTTCTTGCGTCAGTACTTGTGCTGCCGCTCACTGCACCGTCACCGTCGCCCCAGTCCACGCCCACCCCAACTCGCCCGCACGTGACGCTCACGTATGCCCAGTCCCTTGATGGGTGTATCGCTGGCGTTGGCGGGAAGCAGCTCATACTCAGCGGGCGAGAGAGCATGATCATGACGCATTGGTTGGCGGTACTTGCGGCTGCCCTTTGCTCATTCTTCTCAATGCTATGACAGGCTTCGCACCATGCACGACGGCATCCTCGTCGGCATTGGCACAGCACTAAACGATGATCCACAACTTAACTGTAAGTCTTCTCCTCCCCACCGTCTCTTTCTCACCCACCCTTTCCAGCACGTCATCTCCCCGCCCGAGACCAACCATACCCCCTCCCACGACCCATCATCCTAGACACCGACCTCCGCCTCCCACTGTCGTGCAAACTTATCCGAAATTACCAGCAGAAACAAGGCCGCAGACCCTGGGTGATATGCAATACTGTATTTTTACCCGAGAAACTCCAGCGGAAACACGCCCTTGAAAATGCTGGTGCTAGAATCGTTCAAGTAGCCTCGGGTCCAGCACGTATGTAGTCCTTCACTTCACATGCTCATGCTCACTTCTGACTCCGGGTTATCACTCCTCCAGGACCTTCCCTCGACGCCATCCTTTCAACCCTTCACAGCCTAGGCATCAACTCCCTCATGGTGGAAGGCGGGCAACGTATCATTTCCTCCTTCCTCCTCCACCAAGATTCGGAATTCAATCACATAGTCGACACTCTCATCGTCACTGTATCCCCGGTGTTTGTCGGCGCCGTAGGTGTCGGCGCCCTATCCCAGGGACTCGAATCTGTAAGAGTCTGTTTGCTATCATTATTGATGGTAGCGCTTATATGGCCTCGGTCAAAGATGCCGAAATTGGAACATCTTCGGTCCGCGCAATTTGGTCGAGATACGGTTATGGTATGCCGTGTTGCCCGATGATTATTTCATCAAGTAGTCTATGTGTAATGGCTCTGCAGACTTTGTTTGCCTTGAACGAGCTCTCCTAGACCTATTTGATTGGGAGTCACTTAAATAGTAAGCGTTACATTGTCCCAAGTACTCATATGCAATCCACGTCACACCAGAATTTGTATCACTGATTCTCTGCCGTTTGATGGACTCACAATAATGAGAAAACAAAAACAAGGTGTTTGGGTCATTTGTCTCCCGGTCCGCAGAAAGAAAAAGGTGCAGGTGTACAATTCATGTTGCATTACTCCCTTTGGATCAGACTAATAACGTAATAATCACCACTCGTTCTTAGACATCAAATCAATATCAGAGGTAGCCGTCATTGAACCCACACCAAAACACCCCGTTCTCTCATTAAGGAAAGCACATCCACTAGCTTGTCACGTATCCAAGGAAACCACTGTGATATGCCGAAGATGTATATTGCCACAAGTGTAAACTCCAGCTTCCGCAGAAACTTGAACTGGGCTCTTGCGAAAATCTAGTCAACATGTTTCCAAGACGACCAGTCCCCCAACTCCATATATTCGCCAGTCAAAATCCACCTCGACTTGGATCTCTGCTAATCGGTTGGAAGTATTGACAGAAGAAAGCAACCGCTGAAACCAAGGCATCAGATCCAGGTCCTCGAAATTGTTAACGTTGGCCACACGCATGAGTGTGATTTCCGGATTGAAATTCAGATTAATGTGGATGATAACACCTGATGCGTCTGAACAGTTTTTTTTTTCTCAAGGGCAAGTGTGGCATTGGATGGGGCATTGGTTTAGTGTAACCTCTTGCATCCACCAGTTGACCTTAGGATTGGAATCGTGGAGCCAAGGTAGATGAGGATCATCTTGTGCTTCCCTAGATTCATTACCACAAATATGGCACATTCTGAATGATCTTGGTAGCATAGGATGACATCAACCACATGCCAAATCACTCTGCCTTCATTCAGGGTATCATCAATGTTATACACTGGCATGGGATGGGTCAAAGGTTGCTGGGTCAATCTCTCAGCTGCTGCAAACTTGTGGTCTATGAATAATCTTGAATAATCCAGTGGTCCCACTGTCCAGGAGTATAGTTACACCCTTGACCTTGGCCATGTTGGAAGTTTGGATTTCTACCTTGAGGTTTAACAAATTTAGAGAAGGGGTAGATGCTACAACATATTATTTTGGAAGGGCACATTCTGTTAGGTATCAGTAATGCCAATAGTGTTGATGGGAATCAGCCAAGTCCTGCAGACCAATCGAGGTAGCTTGGCTTTAATGTACTCATGCATTGTACCCTGCTTTTCCATACGTGCCACTACTTTAGACAGAAGGAAGATGAGAGAGAGTGCCGAAAGTGTCAGCCTAAGTAAGAGACTTCAGATGGGAGAAGGGAAGGCTAGAGAACGTAAACCAAGTTGATATTCAGAGTAAAGAACTATCTACATACATTTGCTACTTATTTAGGTTAAGAAGTGAGATGTGGAACAGGGTGGCATAAAGAATGGAGAACAATAAGGTATGCAGAGCATGTGGAGTCAAGCTACGAACCTCGTCGAACCAGTACTGAGGGCCTTGACTCTTATGGACACCAAGTGCATCCTGAATGACATTAAACATCATCTTCCTTCCGACCCCTTAGCCTAGAAACACCTCGCAAATAACAACAACCCAAAGTGGCAGACTAATTCCAACGGTGTGTTACTATTTGATGATCACATCTATGTTCCTAAGGCATAAGACTTACACTTACGTGTGTTATAACATAAGAATGATCATATTCTTTCTGGATACTTCAGAATTAACAAAACCATAGACCTTGTTAGACATGACTATAATTGGCCTGGCATGAGGTCATTTGTCAAAGACTACTGCAAATCCTGTAAGATGTGTATGTGGAACAAATCTCAATGTCATAAGCTCTACAGATTGCTCAAGCAGCTCCCAGTGCCAGAAAAACCCTGGAACTCGATATTAATGGACTTTATTGAATAGCTCTCCACATCTTCGGAATTCACGGCCATCCTAGTCATCGTCAACCACTTTTCCAAACAGTCTATCTTCATTCCCACTTCTATTACCATCACTTCTGCTCAGCTCACAGAACTCTTCGTACTTCATGTATTCTCCAAACACAGCATTCCTTCTCACATCACTTCAGATAGAGGCTCAGAATTTGTGTCCTACTTCTGGCACTCTCTCAGGAAGGCCCTCGATATGAAGTTGCACTTTACCTCAGGCTATCACCCAGAAGGTGATGGCCAGACCAAGTGTACTAATCAGATATTAGAATGGTACCTTCATGTCTATTGCAACTATCAACAAGACAACTGGGCTTCATTATTACCCCTTGCAGAGTTCACCTATATCAACACTCCTAGTGCCACCACTAGAGTCTTGCCTTTCTTTTCCAACAAAGGCTATCATCCCAATTTTACCATTTATCCCAAATGTGACCTTACTTCATCCTGAGTGTAAGACTTTATAGTCAACCTGGACAAATTGTACCAGCAGCTTGGAATCAGTTGTTGGGTGCAAACTTGCATCTCACCCCTGAGAGAGCAATCTCAATATATTGTAGTATTATGTTGATTTCGGTATCATTCAGTGCGCTTTTGAACTCTTTATTTTTCTCAATTTTCTTTGTATTTTTACCCTCATTATTGAGGGAGCTATTCGTGTTCTACTATGTACGATACTTACGGGCGCTTGTCCATGCACGACGCGACTAGTGTGGCCAGCTCCCTGGATTTGGAACCGGCAGCCTGGCTCAAACCTTCGATAGGGTCAAGGGCTGGCTGCAAGGTATATGCGGGTGAGACACGACCCGCGCAAAGCCTCCCTCCTCAGTTATTGACTATACTGAGGAGGTGAGTTGTATAATATTATGTACAAAGCCTCAGGGCTAATTCTTCTTTTATTTCTTTTGTAAGATAATTAAATTAGGTATATTTTCGAATATACATCTCAGTTATTGACTATACTGAGGAGATAATTAAATTAGCTGCCTAAAGAATTCTTCAATCCTACTGTATTTGCTCATAATCTCATCATCAGTATCCTCAATACTCAACAAATGTACCAGACCTGAGTAGACACTAAACGACTTCCATCTCCAGACTTTCCTATTGGCAGTCTCATGTTCATCAAAACTAAATTCCTCAGGACTACCCGTCCCACTAAAAAGCTAGCTAAGAAGCATGTCCCGGTACTCACTCAGTTACTCTGAAACTCCTTGAGCATAAAGGTTGTGTTTGCATAATCGTCAAAGAACTTCGCAAACATGTTTGATATGTGAGGATTTGTTGTTGGAATAGATGAGGATGTCATCCAAATAGACATTATGTTCCATCACACCACTAACATTTTTAGGTGTGTCCCAATGGCCTCAGTCCAGTTAATACCTGCCACTGCTCCAACAGCCTCACCAGGATCCTGTTCCTTTGCTAGAAGCTCTCCCAATAGCCCTAGTCAATGTAACTGCCTTTGTACATGCTTGTATACCAGAAAGGCTGGCAAGCTTTTAGCTGGGACCTCTTGGTCAGTGGTGCCATTTGGCACATTTGGCCAAGGTCCTTTCTGTCCATCCCCATCTGTTTTCACTTCATCCATTCCATATATTCACATTATATGCTCTCACCACTCCTTTTCCATGTCTGTCAGCTAGAAGCCGATACTTTTACTAAATGGTGGGATGTCTACCTAAAGGGGGAGGGTGACTAGCTAGAAACCCTTCAAACTACACAATCTCCTCTCCCAAAAACACTCCTCTCCCAAAACTTCCTTCTATTTACCCCTCTCCACTAGGGAAATGTGTTAAAACTAGACAAATATAAATTCAGTGTTCTTCAAGGAAACACTCCATTCTATTGGTGAATAACTACCTAGACAATGATAAACTAATAGGTAGTTAGTTTGTGAGAGAAATGGGTAAATAACTAGAGGCACTCACTTCAGTGTTCTTCAAGGAAACACTGAAGTGACAAGCCTAGCAACCGTAAGTATATATACTTGGAGGCTCGGTGAAATGCGGAACACATGAGTTGCCCCTGGAAACCACCAAGTAGAACAAGAAAATAGGAATGAATGTAAGAAAAGACAAATAACAAAAGAAATAACAAAAGGAGTGTCAGACCAAAGTGAAATAGATAGGTGCTGACTGTGTGTAATCTTAACAAAATGCATGGGTCAGGCCAACCTGCACGGGTCACCGGGTCAGGCCAACCTGCACGGGTCACCGGGTCAGGTGTCCTTGGGTGTGGGTCAAGCCGCGAGCACCCGTGACCCGGGCCTAACCCGGGGCGTCAACTCCGACATGAACGCAACTTACGCGTACGCACATGCGCCGACAGGAACATGAAGCCCCGAATGCGACGAAAGCGCCATACACGCACACGACACCACAAACGTGACGAACGTGCCGTATGCGTCGTATGCGCCGTATGTGCCGTATGTGCCATATGCGCCGTATGCACCGTATGCACCGTACACGCACGCGGGTGCAGCACGCACCTGACACCCATCACCCATGGGAAAAAACCCATGGGTTGATGGGTTCGGGTTTCCCATGGGTCGGGTGCGGGTCACCCACATTTGACCCATGGGTGACCCGTGCCGTTCCCTACTCTCCACTCTCCATCCCAACCATAATTCCCTCTGTTCCTTCCATTCTGACCTTAATTCCTCTCTATCCTGACCTTACTTCCATCCCAAATTCCCCTCTTCCCAACCTCCCAACACTCTATTCCTGACGTTATGATCATACCCATTCCCAACATCTCTCTCAGTCCATCCATCACCCTCTCTTTCCTTCTATTTACCACAATCGAGACAGCCAAACATCTTGGCCATCTTACTTGTTTCTTTCTCCTCTTATGCCTTTTATTTTTTTTCCTTTATTTTTTTTCATTCAAAGAAAATATAAAACAAAAAATTATTTTGAGACTATTTCAGAGTCTCACTTTCCTGACCCCCCTCCATATCCTCATCCTCCTTTTCTTTCCCCTTCCCTTTCTCTTCCCCCTCATTCTCCTCACCTTCATCATCCTCCAACTAGGGAAATGCATGGGTCAGGCCAACCCGCATGGGTCACTGGGTCCAGTGTCCTTGGGTGTGGGTGTGGGTCAAGCCGCGAGCACCCGTGACCCGGGCCCAACCCGGGGCATCAACTCCGACACGAACGCAACTTACGCATACGCACATGTGCCGACACGAAGGTGACGCCCCGAAGGCAACAAAAGTGCTGTATGTGCACGCGACACCACGAACACGACAAACGCGCCATACGAGTCGTATGCGCCATATGCCCTGTACGCGTCATATGCACCACACGTGCCATACGCATCGTACGCGCCGTATGCGCCGTATACACCGTACGCGTCGTACGTGCCGCATGCGTGCGGGTGCGGTATGCACCCGACACCCGTCGACCCATGGGAAAAAACCCATGGGTTGACGGGTTCAGGTTTCCTATGGGTCAGGTGCGGGTCACCCACATTTGACCCATGGGTGACCCATGCCGTTCCCTACCTCCAACTGATCCTCTCCTTTACTCTCACTCCCATCCAAATCTCCCAAACCTTCTGGGACTCCTAAACCCCCACACTGGTCCTTACCCAATGACACCACCATGCAACCTATGAACTGCACTCCCTCTACCAAGTGGAGAAGCAGTTGATTCATCCTTGCCTGCCCCTGCAGGATATCCTCCCAGATCTTGGCAGGATGCCAAGATCCCAACCCTTCTGGCTGTGGGACTTCCACAGTCATTACACATCTGCTAAGCCTCAGGGCCATTGCCCGCTTGCTTAGTCGTATTGTAACAGCCCGTTTGGCCTCTTCTTCGGCCACTCCTCCTCCTTATCTGACTCTTCCTGCATCTGCCCCTCCTCACTCTCTTTCTCTGACTCCGCCTCTTCCTGACTCTTAACCTTCCACTGCCAAGGGGCTGCTAAGTTATACTTGACTTTGCACTCGTTTCAGCACCCACATGTAGCCCCTACAGACCTCACCTTGCATGTCTCCCAATGCTCCTTACATGGGTCATAAGGAGGATAGAGGGAAGGCGACCACTTCTGGGTCGGCTTTTCTTTGTGCTATTTAAAGAAAATCAATAAAAAGAATAAAAAGAAACAATTACCACTCACCTTGGCCCCCCTCGGCCTACCACCCTTAATCACCCTACTGGGCCCCACTTCTATGCTTCTACCCCTCTTGCATGTCATCTTCTTCAGGATTCCTGAGCTCTCGGGAGCCCCTGCATCAACAGCACCCTCGTTTTTGGGTGTTTTGTCTTGTTTCCCTGCATCCTGAGGAAGCTCAAGCCTATTCTTCTTCTTGCGAGGCTGAGTTCCTGCCTGTTTGGCCAACTCTTCCCACTCCTTCTTGGCCATTTTGGCAGCAGCGTCGGCCACCCATTTTTCTTCAGCAGCCTTGGCTGCTGCCTCCACATTGGCTGCTTTCTTGTCAGCCTCTGCCTTTTTCACTGCTAGTTTAGCAGCTGCCTGTGCCACTTTTGCATGACCTTCTCCTCCTTCCTCTTTGCCTTAGGCTCAGCCTTAGCCACCTCCTTGGCAATTTGGGCAGCCTCCACCTCCCACTTCTGCTACCTCTCCAGCCTCTTCTTCTCTATCTTGGCCTTCTGAGCATTCTCTTCATCTGTTTCATGGCCTATTTTGCCATTGATGGTGACAAGTTGTGTGTTTGATGGGGGTAAAAGATGCATCTGGGCACTAAATCCCAAACCTTCACATGACTTCATGAATAGGCATCCCAAACTTTATTTTCAATCTCCACCTACCAGCTTTATAGGTTCAGCTGCTAAGGGGGCGATACTATCAAGTGCATGTACCAAGTATCTGGTAACTTGGCAGTGCCGACCAGACAATCAGTCTAATTCCACACGAAAGTGACCAATCCACATATATGTCACTTGGTACATTGGTCTTGGCTTGGCACATTCACCATCTACATTCCCTATTCCTATCCCTCATCCACTCTTCCCCACTCATTATCCATTAATCCCCACCCCATTTATTCCTTATTCCTTGGCCCATTCTACTTTGGGACATTTTACCATTGTTTTATCTTCAGCCATGACCCTATTGTTTTATATTTAGTCACTCTCTATTATCCTATTCTTGGCCACATTTCTACCATCCTATTTTCATTGTTCTATTCTCATCCACATTCCTTATTCTATTCTTGATCATTGTGGACAATACCTCCACATGCTCTGCATACCTTATTGTTCTCCATTCCTTATTCCACATCTTGCTTCTTAACCTATATAAGTAGCAAATGTATGTAGATAGTTCTTCACTCTGAATATCAACTTGGCTTACATCTTCTCATCTTCCCTTCTTCCATCTAAATTCCCTTACTCAGGCCAACACTCTCGGCACTCTCCCAAGTCTTTCTTCTGTCCAAATTAGTGGCATACATGGAAAAGCAGGGCATAACACACGAGCACATTCTTCTTAACCTATATAAGTAGCGAACGTATGTAGATAATTCTTTACTATGAATATTGACTTGGTTTACCTCCTCTTGTCTTTCCTTCTTTTGTCTAAGTCCCTTACTTGGGCTGACACTCTCGGCACTCTCCTGGGTCTTTCTCCAGTCCAAATTAGTGGCACACACAGAAGAGCAGGGTGCAATGTATGAGCACATTAAAGCCAAGCCATTCCAGCCAGTCTGCAGGACTTGACCGACTCCCATCTACACTATTGGCATTACCAAGACTTAACAATATCGCCCAGAGGATCTAGGACTGCTTATCAAAGCAATTGGCTGTGCATATACCAAGGTAGAGGGTACAGGACTGCAAGAATGCTCACCTGTTTATATGGTCACCATCGAACTCGGAGGGCTTAGTGGGCTCAACCATTTGTTTTGCAGGCTGCCAAGTATGAGTCAGGAGGCCTGCTACTAGGCTCATGGTGGTCATCTATAGCTCATTCAACCTCACTGTCAAGTGTCAGTAATGCCAAAGATGTAGGCAGGGAGTGGCCAAGTCCTGCAGGCCAAAAGTAGTAGCTTTGGCTTCAACATACTCATGCATTGCGCCCTACTTTCTATGCATGCCACCAATTTGGAACAGAAAGGATACTCGGAGAGTGCCGAAGGTGCTGGCCCAAATAGAGGACTTTACAGGAGAAAGGGAAGGTAAGGGGCCTAAGCCTAGTCGATACCCAGAATGAGGAAGTATGTACATGTATGTCCTACTTATATAGGTTAAGAAGTGACATGTGGAATAAGGAATGTGGGACAATAAGGTA
>QLPI01002362.1:0-11720 GCA_003314275.1 Chroogomphus rutilus | reverse complement strand
TAGCGCACTTCAGGCAGCATCGACAGCAGGTTATGAGAACATTGTCCGCTTGCTGCTAGACATGAAGACGGACGTCAATATGCTGGGAGGATACTACAGTACCGCGCTACAAGCAGCGTCATTCATGGGTCACCAAATTATCGTGTCCTTGCTGGTAGAACGGGGAGCGCAGGTGAACTTGCAGGGAGGGACACGCGGGAATGCATTGCAGATGGCTTTGATGATGCGTCACAGTAATATCGCTCACTTGCTGGTCGAGAAAGGAGCGGACATAAACATGCAACAAGGACAGGTTGGCTCTCCACTTTACTTAGCATCATCAACAGGGGACGAGCACATGGTTCGGTTCCTTTTAAATCTCGGAGCGGATGTCAACATCCAGGGAGGATACTATGGCAGTGCACTGCAGGCGGCATTGGCATCAAGTCATAAGAATATTGTTCGCTTGCTACTGGACAAGGGAGCAGATCCATTTATGCAAGGCGGATACTATGGGAGTGCACTACAAGCCGCATTACTTATGGGTGATGGAAATATTATCTCCCTGCTCCTATGAGCCTCCTCATCTAATTCTCGGTACCTCTTTATGTAAATGTAATAAATATTGCTATCCATTGCCCTGAAATCTCATTATCAGCAGTTCAGAAATGTGGTTAACATTATGTCACTGATGTGCCACATGGGCCAATAAGGATAGACTAGTCCATCAAACTTGAATTATACATAGAAAACAACATGAAGTTACTGAAAATAATGTGATCTCTTCTCAATCATATGTCTGGATATACACCTTCGAGATCGATCAGGTAAACTGAAGGTGATCGCCGCCCCGTGAGCATCCGGACATGCACACCATCTTGGTCACGCGATCATTTGGGGTAAGTAGTAATACCTCCATCCCATCCTGACTAGATCTGGTCATTTTTGTCTGCTTTTTGTTATCATGCCTGAGCAGACCATAAAGAACCTGGAATAGCGTGAGGAGGATCAATGACAAATAGAAATCACTTATGTGGTGTATCAGGTCCACTCCGAGATGGATCAGGTTTGATACAACAACCCCATCAAAGATAAATGATAAACGATAAAGAATGTTGTCTGTTGGGATGTACATATTCATCTCTCGCCGGCTATGTGTACATCAGATCACCCTGACCCCTGGATTTTATCGGAAGCGGGAGGAGGCCTAGATAGTCTGGTTCGAGAGTATACGAGACAATGAATTATATAGTATTTGGCCTTGGTGGGACAGTTTGGTGACGCGGTGGATCAATTCTGCCGGTCTGATGTTAGCCATCATGCATGATCGGTGGCGCAATTGATACAAGTGGTGGCAATGTGGCGTGGGTGGATTAATTGCGACACAACAAATAATGACGTCCAAGTGCCGGTCAATCATTCAATAACTTGGTAATTTTGCATCAGCGATGGGGCAACCTGATCGGCACCATACACAGTATGAGGCACGGTCTCAATAGATAACAGTGGAATCAATAAAAAAATTAAAAAAAATTGTTGCCAAGTATCTTCAGTGTGGGTTACTGGATGTAGCATGGTCAACTTCGGCCCACTCTGTCCCGTCAATTCTGCTCTAATCAATCTTGAGACCATCTCGGCACCATCCAATGCACAATCAATATACCATGTGGCATTACCGTGGACCTCCATATCGACTCGTGCTCTTTCCAAAACCGATTAGGTTTAGTCTCAGTGATTATACCCAATTGGTGTCGCAAACCTGATTCATATGATAATCAATATGCAATATGTGACATCCATCTTGCATCGGCGGGGGTATAATACCTCACATCTGCCAGAGCTCTTGCTGAACTTCGATCAGGTCATGTGAAACTTCGCCGTCAGGTTCTTGTGCACAGGTCATGGTGGGCAGCCTACACCGCACACAATCTGACATTGAACTCGTTGCTCCAGTCTCCCCCGTTTTCTCACAGGTGTCGGAGAGACTGACTTCTCGTGAACTTAAAAGTTGATGGAACAAACATTTGCAACAGTTCTGCTTTGCTACGGAAGCACCATTACTTTATTCAAGCCGTGGTGTCCCTGGTATATCCGTGTTGCCTGGCTTTTCAGTGCAGTTACTCATTTAGATGGAGGTTTTACACTGATGATTCACTCATTGATTTGCGAGGAGATTGTATAAATGTTAAAGAATTGAAGTTATAGCTTGGACAACGGTATGAGAGCAACCCTACAGGGAGCAAGCGGCGAGTGATATAAAATTTGATTATGTATATTAGATTGAACAAACTATTTGTTGTGTTGTACCGCAGCCAAACAATCTCACGGTGAACCCCGTTGGAAACCATCCACCATCATGGTGGAGCATAGTATTCTTAATAATCGAAATGAGAATCAAATTATAACTAATTTATTATAATTCTTGGACCGTAACAGCCACAAGTCGAAATTTCATTTCAGAGTTTTTATTTATTTCTAATAGTCTGTTCAACATTTTCAATTATATGATCCTGAAAGCAAGTGATCTCACAGTAACACGATTGACATCTCACGTCGTTCTGCGTGTCAACATATAATCCATAATCTAGTACCACCAGGTTCTTAACCTCCACTACTCCTATCCACCTTCCATCGTATCAAACCCAATGCTAAATTTTCTCCACTCAATGTGAAGTCCAGGCCTCCAGTTGACAGATTGAGAAGCGGACGCACACCTAGCGACTAGGTTGAGATGTCTGTGATAACTACAGTACCCAAGAGTAAAGTGATTGCTTACATATCAGCCACTTGTACAAGTGGAGTGTGAACCTACTGGCAGCCGTAGTGAGAAGAATCGACAAAAATCGAGGAAAATGGAAAGAGTCACATTCACTTCACCCTCGAACGTCGGTCTCTATCTGAACGTCGCTTCAGGGCGTTTTGATAAAGTGTAGATCACCTGTTGGATGACAGAATGTGATTCAGAGGAGCAAACATGCAATTAGAGATTCTCCTTAACACCTCATTGGTATTTCAAAAGATTACCCCTCTTTCATGATTCAGTAGGGTTCAGTTGGTATCCGGTAACGTGCATCCCCGATAACCAAGTAATGTATTTAACTGAACAGTCAGGGTCAACAAAAAAAATAAAATTACAAAGCCCCAGACACAATTTAAATAGTATACAAATTTCCAGACACAAATGTATTGAGAAAATTAAAATAAAAAGGAAAACGAAAATCAAGAAATAAACTGTAGATATGCAGGTATACCCGCGAGGGGCTTATTAGCATCACTTGAAAGAGCAAGTGAATGTTTTGAGTCACGTTTGCTTCGACTGAAGTCGACATTCGGCGTTCGGTCGGAGGGAAGGAATATGCGCAAGGAGTCCTGACCGTTTATAGCCCAACGCAGAGGAGCAAACTGATGTTGAGGGTGCCGTTGGCTTCTAGTGAAGTTGATCATGGACACAATGAGGTATTCCCAAAGTGTCCAAATCATGTACCAAGTTACTCATAAGAGTAAGGTGTTTTTTTTTTGATATCTACCAAGCTTTCAGGTAGTATTAGCCCTTGTTCTACACTGCATCTAACAGTGTCCATACCTGTTGATATCAATGGGCCCTCCAACAGATGTTGGTTGACAAATGCAAGACGGGGAGCCTCTCTCGCGGTCAAAACTGCTAGATGTCAGATCTCCATCATCTTGATATCCATATCCTCACACAGCCAAAGATCGATGTCAATATCCATTGCATCGCTTTGGGTCTCGTCGTCGGATGGTGAGGTCCATTCCTCATCGAGATCCATTGCGTCATCGAGATCCATTGCGTCGTCGAGATCCATTGCATCATCGAGATCCATTTTGTCATGGTCGACGCTCAAGTCTGTGGTTAAGGGAGGGATGGGAGATTGTGTTGGAGATGGGAAGCGTAGGGGTAATGTATCGCTGCTAGCCCCAGAGTGCGCCTCAACCACTGTCGCAGGAGTGATGGAAGCGACAGCCAGTTGTTGCACCTACACAAAATAAAGCGAGTAAGAAAAGTAGCTGGTAGAAAGCCGGAAGGAACACGTACCACGCCATTCGGATTAGTGCCGATTGTGACTTTTGCAAATGCGAGGCGATCATCCTCGAAGTTGGAAAATTCAATCTTTGGCGAGCTCGCAAGAGGCTCGCCATGAACAGAATCCTGGGGTGTCTGAACAATCGAGAATGTATAAGTTTCAGGGAGATAATGAAAAATAAATGAAACAGACGGGAACGTGACCATCCTGACTCCCACCGATTGCAGCGTTTTCAGCTCCGATGGAAAAAGCCTCAACTGGCTCGCCAGGACAACGATAGCCACGAGGAAATGTTGTCACAGGCACGGCATCGAAGGTTGCAAGGAGTTGTTTGGTCGCAACTGGTGAAGGAAGAAAAGCGTAAGGATGGCGAAATCCGGAAGTGGACGTGAATTGAAATAAACAACAATCCCAGGTCAGTACCAACTCAAATAAGACTGTCGCAACGCTGACTTACAAACTGCCTGCTCCAAATTCCTTATGGAAGCACAAAGGAATTGCTTCTCCGAACCCGAGTCGACAGTCGTAAACGGGTTCGTTCCCTGGGAAGAGAACGATGGCTAAGAAAGGGTGGTATCAAAAAACAATGTCTCTGACAGTCAGAGATAAGTACGCACCGGAGAAGGCACTGTGTCCGTGGTCCGGGCCTCATCGCTAAGGCCTTGAGCGCCGCCAACCTAAGGTAAATATAAGATAGGTGAGTCGCATAGTTCCCGGTGGCAGATGAGAAGTGAACTTGCCTTGGGAATGACGCAGTCATCCACCGCGAGTAGCACGTCGGTCTATGAGTCGTTGGTTAATACGACGATGCCATACACTACGAAAATAAATGCAGAATGGTACACACTTGTGGCTTGGCGGGGACGACAGGATATGAGGGTTCGAGCGAGGATGTCTCCCAAGCGCACAATACCTTGGCCTTCATCTTCAGCGATACGAGGAGTTTCTATGAGGTTTTGTTTGATGAGATGACATCACACGATATGCAAAGGCATACACTCACTGCTAACGTCATTGGGGCACTCTTGTTGGTCTTGACCTTATCGGAAGGGAGTTAGTTATTACGATTGTATAAACGCGGAGGGACGCATGGCACACTCACGTCGTTGGAAGACGGCAGAAGAGTGGAAACCATTTTGGAAAGGGATTGCATTTCGATGAGGTGGTGTGGGACGAAGTGGTGTGAAAGCAAAATATTTCTGTCTCAATCGGCAGACCCCGGTGGGATTGTATAAGGAAGGCGACAGGACACCCTAATTTGGGGGCAGTGCCGTGACAGATGTATTGTTTGTATAGAGAAATTTTTGATTTATCACATTTCAAACACCGCTGTGTTAGTAGCTACTCCTAGCGCTGGTGGGCTGACGTATCGAGTGATTACCCGAACTGTGATTATGTCAGTGATGTCCCGACTCGGAGGTTTCGGCATCATGGCACAATGATTCCTACTTGTGACGAGACCAGTTCCAGGGGTGGGCCACCACGCTATTGGAACGCTGAAACTTTAAGACTGCTTGTGTAGCGAGGAGACCGACAGCGGGATTGGATCTGTCATCTTACCATGCTACCACGATGAGCGCATCCTCTGACCATCAAGAGCTATCTTAGAAATTGAATATGATGATTTCTTCAAGAAATTTGGCTTATTAATAAATACCTCCAGGTGACAAGGGTGTAATCAGTGAGTCTATATACTTTGATAAACTGCTTCAAATCTCCCGGCCAATTTCACAATTGCTTTCCTATATGTTTATATTCTGAGTTTGGGAAGTTCTATAAAAACAAATTAATAAGGATTTCTACAAGTGAATTTCAATGAAAATGTTCTGATTGTGGCAGGTTTCTATGGTTGGCAATGGAACCAAATGGCTTATGTAAGGGTGCTGTGTTCTTACTGTTGTTTACAGGACAGGACAGACAAAGTCAACCAAAAATTTGACCTAGTTTTCTGGCTAAATCAGCTTTTTAAAATTGATAATAGCCCATGAAAACAAGTATCTCACATCAAAATAAAATCACTGGTATGAGCCAAATTTTCTCCAGAACTATTTTTATTTCAGACAGACTCAAAAGGGGTTTGAAAAAGCAAATTGAAAACCTGTTTCCCCAACTAACAAACTAACAACACAAAGTGCTGCATGGCTTGCATCCTCAGTCACCGTGATTTTTCAAATCAGAATTCTCATCTAGAGGCACTTATTTGCAATACAGGGAATGAATGTATCTTCTTGCCTAAATTTCATTGTGAGATGAACCCTATTGAAATGGCAAGTACTTATTTTATTATTTTCTTGCATTATTTTATGAAACTAAAACATGACAATAGTACTGGGGACATGCAAAATTCTATTATTGAGAGATTGCAAAGAAGACATGTGAGGATGCAAAGACAGCAGCAAAAGAACTAGGGAATGGCATGGGTTAGGCTAAAACAAACAGGTTACTGGGTCAGGTGTCCTTGGGTGTGGGTGCAGGTCAAGCTGAGAGCACCCACAACCCAGCCCTATTAGAATATACAATGTATGTTCTATGCATCTGACAGGGATCCTGATGATGTAATCCTGACTGGGGCTTAGCTAAGTGCTAGCGAGCAATGGAGTTCCCCCTAACAAACTACCATCACTTGCAGGTACGATTATCATATGTATCAAGTAGAATTACTACTAATAAACGAACTACCATCACTTGTATGTTGAGATTCTACATTGATTAGGTTATGGGCCCCAGATGTACCTAAACCACAAAATCAAGTCATACCAGTTTTTGTTCAATAAATGACCTACAGTCTACTACTCAAACATTTGTCTACGACATAACTTTGGAGTCAGGATTATATCCTCTTATCATTGCAGACCATGTCTGTCACATTACTCCACTCCTACACCGCTCATTCAACTACAATGACTGATATTATAGCACAGATCTTGGCAGCATCAAACAAACTTTCTACCAATCATTTTCAGGACTGGAAGGAAAGTTGTATCAATAAGGCACTTTAATACGATGCCTACCACATCTGTAATGGCTCAGAGTGTCAAGTACATGTACCGACTATCTGGAAACTGGGCAGTACTGACCAAGTGATCAGTCCATCTCCACGTGCAAGTGACCAAGTTGTCAGGGGAACCCCTGATCATGAATCCCGACCAACGTCGACCCACCTGTGTTCCACACCCACCGACCAAGATCCATTCGACCCACTCATGGCAGTACCGAACGTACCGTGCACCGAACCATCATCCCCGTTGGCGAGTACCCTTCAGAAGCATTGACTATAACCCTTGGCCCCCCTTTCATCGTTTGTTCTCAGTGTCGAGGCCCTGGCGGAACTTCCCAGTCGGTACGGAGGGTGATTCCCGGTAGAGCGTGGAGCACCATAGCAATGGTGCTTATATACAGTAGTCAGTGGGCGAAGGGTTCCCTAGAGTTTTCTCTTTGGATCCCCCTTCGCCAGGTAGGCTAGTCCCATATATTAGGTACCATACTAAACCTTTGGATCCCCCTTTGCCAGTACACCACCCTAGGGTAGAACACCTGCTTAGGTTGCCCTTACATAAGCTGCATGCAAGTCTGTCAAGTACACGTACCGAGGTTCCAGTCATTCGCCAGTGCCGACCGAGCAGCCATTCTACATCCACATACAAGTGTCCATGCCGCATGCACATCACTTGGTACACTGTTCTAGGCTTGGCATGTTCCACCACACCATTTGCCCGTTCCTCGATCCGCCTCACCTCGGGACTTCCTGTCCTTGTATTATCCTTGGTCACGACTCCATTGTTTTATACTCAGCCACTCCCTATTGTCCTATCTTGAGTCACGATTCTATTATCCTATCTTTTATTGTTCTATCCCCATTCTGCATTCCTTGTTCTAATTTTACTCGTTGTGGACAATAACCACATGCTCTGCATACCTTGTTGTTCCACATTCCTTATTCCACATGTCCCTTCTTAACCTATATAAGTAGGGAATGCATGTACATATTTCCTCATTCTGGGTATCGACTAGGCTTAGGCCCTTCTACCTTCTTCTCCTCTGTTAAGTCCTCGACTTGGGCCGGCATCATCAGCATCCTCCCAAGTACCTGTCTGTTGCAAATCGGTGGCACGCACAGCAAGTAGGGCACAACGCACGAGTACGTTGAAGCCACTGCCACTACTCTTGGCCTGCAGGACTTGGCCATAGTCCACCTGCCCCTTTCGACAACACCCCTTGGCAGTACCAAAGTCCATCAGTAACCGAAGCTTGACAAAGTCACTGGTATGTCAATCTTGGCTTGGCATATTCACCATCCACATTCCCCACCCCTATCCACTCCTTCCCCTTTCATTATCCATTAATCCCACCTATCCCCTTCTTATTTCTTGGCCCGCTTTACCTTGGGCCATGTTATTATTGTTTTATCCTCGGCCATGACCCTATTGTTTTATAGTCGGTCACTTTCTATTGTCTTATTCTTGGCCACATTCCTATTATCTTATTTTCATTGTTCTATTCTCACTTACAATCCTTCATTCTATTCTCTCCTCCATCTGAAGTCCTTGCTCAGGCTGGCACCCTCAGCACCCTCACCAGTACCTCTTCTGTCAGAAATCAGTGGCATGCACAGAAAGTAGGGTGCAATGCATGAGTACATTGAAGGCAAGCCAGTCCAATTTCCCACCAACATAGTGAAGCCGGCACTATTGCAGTAGCACTCAGCCCACATATCATCAGCAGTACCGGTGCCTGACACAGAGACAGAACCCATGCTGCCTGCCAGAGCCACATCTGATGACTGTCAAGCTTTGGGAACTGATGACCTTCGGGACTGCCGAGTTGTCGTATGAGAGCAGCCAAGTCCTACAGGCTGGGAGTAGTGGCTTTGGCTTCAACATACTCTTGCATTGCACCCCACTCTTCCATGCGTGCCACTGATTTGCAACAGATGGGGTACTCAGGAGGATGCCAATGTGTCAGGTCCTGGTATTGCCGATGATGTGTGGGCCGAGCATTATAGTAATAGTGCTGGCTTCATGATGCTGGCAGGAAGTGGCCAAGTCCTGTGGGCCAGTTGTAGTGGCTTGGCTTCAACATGCTCATGCATTGCGCCCTACTTTCCGTGCGTGCCACTGATTTGGGACAGAAGAGATATCTGGGAGAGTACTGAGAGTGTCGGCCCAAGTAGAGGACTTTAGACAGGAGATGGGAGGACAAGAAGGTGTAACCCTAGTTGATTTCCAGAACGAAGAACCATCTACATACATTCACTACTTATATAGGTTAAGAAGTGAGATGTGGAACAGGGTGGCACAAGGAATAGAGAACAATAAGGTATGAAGAATCATGTGGAGGTATTGTCCACAATGATCAGGAATAGAACAAGGAATGTGGATGACAATAGAACAATGAGGTATGACTGAGAACAAAAGAGTGAGTGAGAATAGAACAATGGAAAATGGCTGAATATAAAACAATAGGGCCATGACCAAATAATAGGCGAGTAGTAAATGTCCCAAAGGGGATCAGTTATAGGGAAAGTAGGGGAATGAAAGAATAACAATGAATAGAGGGGGTGAGATGAGGAAAGTGAACCAAATGATGAGCCAAATATACCGAGCCGAGACCATATACTAGTGGGGAATTCCTTGTCACTGGTGTGGGATTAAATGGTAAGGGTCAATCGGTTGGTATTACTGAGTGAACTGGAGCTCGGTATCGTGGGCTTGACACAATGATACCGGCCTGAGTAGAGGACTTAACAGAGGAGAAGAAGGTAGAAGGGCCTAAGCCTAGTCGATACTCAGAATGAGGAAATATATACATGCATGCCCTACTTATATAGGTTTAAGAAGTGACATGTGGAATAAGGAATGTGAGACAACAAGGTATGCAGAGCATGTGGTTATTGTCCACAACGAGTAAAATTAGAATGAAGGGATGCAAACAGAAATAGAACAATAAAAGATAGAATAATAGAAATGTGACCAAGGATAGGACAATAGAGAGTGACTGACTATAAAACAATAGAGCCATGGCCAAGGATAATACAAGGACAGGAAGTCTGTTAAGTCCGCGTGTCAGGCGCTTAGCTAGCACCTCCGAAGGGGTTATCCGGGTCAGCGTGAAAGTCCGCGACGGGGCCGAGGACCGAGACGGAAGTCGGACGGGCTACGGACGGGGAACGGAGGCGCCGGGAAACAGGGGTAGGTCGCGGAATGGTTCAATCCGGTCGCTGAGGGGTTCGAGGTCGAAGGGACTTGGCTTCAACTTATGTGTTGCGCCCTCCTCGATCGTCTGTCCCTAATTTCGGAATGGAGGCGGGGTTTACCGGAAGTGAGTCGGAAACTAGAGGGTAGACTAAGTCGATATTCGTACTAGCGAACAGTCTAGTCGACTGGCAGACTATATACATGCGACTATCCTTGTACTATCTTTGCCGGTCATAAAACAAGAAGAAAGGGAGTACAAGGGGTCAATAGGAAGAAAGAACAAGGGAGTAAGGTATGCGATGATCCTGCGCGTCGGTTATCCAAGTATCGGAACCTTGACTTCAAAGTCTTCGGAGGTTCGGAAACACGGAACCTCGGAATGTATGTCGGACATCCGGAAATCGGTTAATCGGTCTTTGAGCGATCGGAAAAGTCCCGGAAAAGGTGTGGGTGGTTGTGGGGGCTGGTATGGGTTTATTGAGAGTACGGGCCATAACAAAGTCCTGAGGTGAGGCAAATTGAGGAATGAGGGGTGGACGTGATGGAATTAATGGATGATGATTGAGGTAAGGTGAATGAGAGATGGGTAAGGAATGTGGATGGTAGATGAGTCGAGCCAAAACCGGTGTACCAAGTGACTGGCATGCATGTTTTGAAACCGTAAATGAGGTAACCCGAGAACCATGACAAAACTTTGGTGTAAAGAAAGCCTAATCAAGTTCTCTGACAAGACGTGGGCAAGTGGATGCCTGTCCGGGTTGATGTCCAAAAAGAATTGTTTAGAGGGGGCCTTGGCAGGTGCCTTTTCAATTATGTGTAGGAATAATAGTTTGTGTACGTGAACTATTATTCTACCCTTGCCTAGGATTATTTCCATGGATATTCTATAAATCTGATTTAGTTCTTTTACTATGTTTTTGCGTACCTTTTCTGTTTTAACCAAGAACCCTTTATCAAGCACTGACCTTTGGATCAACGTACTCAAGAGAGGGAGGCACTAACCTTTGGATCAACATACCTATGAGAAGGTGGCACTGGCCTTTGGACCAACATACCAGAGTGTGTGGCACTGACCTTTGGATCAACATACCTAAGGGTGCTTGATGCATAAGATAATCCGATGGACTATGGGTGATAGTAAGATAGATTGTTAAGTTACTTTTACGCTACAGAACTAGTCTCTATATATACTAATTCTAAGCTGATTATGTAACTCCCCAATAAGGCAAGACCTTCCTGAAATTAGTGAAAGGGTGTGGAAAGGAATGGAAGGTCCTGGAAGCCTGTGGCAGTTACAAGTCACCCTGTAGTCACAAATGAGTCACCCTGTAGTCATTAATGAGTCATGTTCCCACGGCTAGTAGTCTCGTGACTGTGTCAAGCCCGCAACACCGAGTACCGACTCACTCGGGAATACCGACCAACCGGCCCTTACCCCTATCATCTCGCACCACCGCGCGGCCTCGGCTCGGTACATCCGGTACATCGTATGGACCACTCCTCT
>QLPI01002359.1:0-15094 GCA_003314275.1 Chroogomphus rutilus | reverse complement strand
TCATGTATTCAGCCTATTCCATCTTAGTGTCATATATAACATTCAATTATGCTCTGCTTGTTGCATCTGTCCTCCACATGCTTATACATCCAGTTTCAGTATTTCTATTGTCCACCTCACCATTATAACTTTTAATATTTCCTTATATGTTCAGCTCCACTTTCCTTATTCCCAATTCTGTTCTGTCATGTCTATTTTTGATATCCAATCTGTTGTTACATTCCTTATAGGGTAACTGCATTGGGTATCAGAATGATATATCATTCTACTCTGTCATAGAGGAGATCAAGATTGGGACATAGTATTCTACTCTTGCACATTTGATCTTTGGTTTTCTCATCTATCATAGGAATCCATTCAACTCCTCATACTGTACATGAAAAAAGGCACAGTCCAATCCATACGGACATAACAGCACAATAAAAAGAAGCAACGGGACTGGACAGCAACAATGCAGGATAGAGGTTTTGGTGATATACATGTCCTTCTTGGTGGCATGTCATCAAAGTAGCCACCTGCTCTCAAGGAAGTTAAAATAGATTCAGATTCAGATCAAGGGAGTATAATATTGGATACCACAGATAGGAAAGAAAATAACATACCTATGGTTACCCAAGTTAATGGGCCCGAGCAAGAGGAGGATAACCTGGGCGACATTCCTGAGGTTGTTCAGGACAATATTCAAACTATCCCAAAGTGGAATCCATTACAACCATCACCCATACCACCACCAAATCCTGACCTTGTCAACCTATGAATTTCAGATCTTAAGCAAATTCTGCAGCCAGAAAGGAAGGCAGGTGATGGCTATATAGACCCAGGCTTTGATTACACACTTCGCACATGCCTTGAGCTAATAGGTAACTTCCTCCACATTTATTGCTTTGATAGATATCAAGGATAGATTGCAGCATCCAAGCAAGCAGCAAGCATTGCAGGCAAGAATCCAGAATGGATAGCAAGATGGCTATGTGAGTGGACACACAATTTCATCAGTGATCTAACAAACCTACCAGAATATGAGTATGGGAAATTCAATTCAACAATTCTGGAGGATGAAGATTTGGCATAAGAAATCTGTTTGCACTTGCAATCAAAAGGTAATTATGTCTGTGCCATGGATGTGGTTCAGTTCCTTCATACACCAGAAATGAAGGAGTGGCTTAACTTGAAAAAGTAGATTTCTGAACAAACAGCATGCAGGTGGATGGCCAAAATGGATTACCGTTGGAAGAAAGAGCCAAAAGGTCAATATAAGGATGACCATGAGCATGAAGATGTTGTTGCTTACTGACAAAATATCTTTCTCCCATTTGTGGCCTCCATCCGACCCCATATGCGCCAATGGACCAAGGATGGCACAATTGAAACCACTTGGAAGGCAGCCAAAGGCCTAAATAAGCCTATTGTAACCTGGGTGTATGATGATTCAACCTTTGATGCACATGATCGTCATGTTCTATGCTGGGTTCACTCAAGCAAGAGTGCAAAACCATATGCAAAAGGTGAAGGGGCATCACAAATGGTTGCAGATTTTGTGTCACCAGACTATGGCTGGTTGAAAGCAAAAAATAGGTAAGTCAGTTGCCAGCAATATTGCAAAGAAAACTACATGCTTATGAAGAATTATCAGCAATGACAGTACTAGAGTTATGTTCAAAGCAGGAAAGAATTGCGATGGTTACTTCACCAATGATGAAATCCTTAAACAAGAAAATCAAGCTATGGACATTCTGGATAAGGATTACCTAGATGACACACATGTGTTTTTTTATGATAATGCAAGCAGTGTCAAAGATCCCAATGGCACAGTGTACAAAGTCCCAATGCGGGATGGGCGATTTCTTGATGACACCCCACAATCATTGTATTTTCCAATTGGCCATCCACAGGCTGGTTTGTTTAAAGGCATGCGTATCATTATCCAGGAATGTTGTTATGATATAAAAGAATGATGTAGTCACAATAAAAGTAATATCTCCCAAGGTCAAAGCAATGGTGAGGTTCAGAGTAGGGCTAAGCTTCAACTTGTGTGTTTGTCAAGTACACGTACCAAGTGTCTGGTCCCTCAGCACTGCTGACCAAGCATCCAGTCTATGTCCATGTGTAAGTGACAAAGCTGCATGCAAGTCATCTGGTATGCCAGTCTCGGCTCAGCACACCCACTATCCACATTCCTCATTCCCATCCCTCATCTACTCCCTCCTCATTCATCATCCATTAATCCCATCTGTCTACTCCTTTTCCTGGACCCATTCTGCTTTGGGACATTCTGTCCTTGTTTTTTCCTCGGCCATGACCCTATTGTTTTATAGTTGGTCACTTCCTATTGTCTTATTCTTGACCACATTCCTATTATATTATTTTCATTGTTCTATTCTCATTTACATTCCTTCATTCTATTCTTGATCATTGTAGACAATACTTCCACATGCTCTGCATACCTTATTGTTCTACATTCCTTATTCTACATCCCGCTTCTTAACCTATATAAGTGGCACATGCATGTACATACTTCCTCATTCTGGGTATCGACTAGGCTTAGGCCCCCTTACCTTCCTTCCCTGTTTAAGTCCTCTACTCAGGCCAACATTCTTGGCACTCTCCTGAGTCCCTCTTTTATCCCAAATTGGTGGCATGCATGGAGAGAGTAGGGTGCAATGCATGAGCATGTTGAAGCCAAAGCCACTGCTACCGGCCTGCAGGACTTGGCTGCTCCCTGCCCATACCTTCGGCATTACCGAACCCTGACAGTGTTGCATCCACCAGATCACACTGGACCCTAATTTCGTAAAAGCGAGAGTGGAAATGAAGTCTAGGATGAATGGAAAGAAGCTTAGTTGAAATCTTAGTCAATTATCTGACTGAAGACTGAACTACTAAATGTACAAGATCTTTATACTACTTTCAAATCTACGAGGAGTCGACTAGAATCCTATAATAGATAAGAAAATCTGAGGATCGTGAAAAGCGAGAACAGAATGCTATGTCCCAATCTTGATCTTCTTGTTAAGCTCCGAGTTTGCGTCAGGTCCGAGCTGACGTAAGTCGGTCCAAGTCGTGTGTTCGGAGTCGTAAGGACTTGGCTTCAACTTGTATGTTGCACCTTCCTCGATCGTCAGTCCTTTATTTCGGAGGTTCGGAGAAGATAAGTTTCGGAGTTCAGAGAGTGAGTGGGAATACTAAGTCGATATTCGAACTAAGGTATAGTACAGAAGTCTGGAGGTATTTATACATGTGATCCTTATTGTAACTAATTAGGAATGGTCAAGAGAACAATAAGATGAACGAAAATGGAGTACAAGAAAATATACATCTGGTGTTACAATAAGACTATTGTTTGACGAGAAAGGAAGATGTCCGAGGTCCGAGGTCAACGATGCTGGTTGGACTCGGAGGTGACAATGTAGGTTCGGACTTGGTTCGGAGTAGGGTTCTTCCGTAGTGCCCTATGTCAGATGTCCGGGATGTCGGAGTTATATCACGGATATAACAGTGCCCCTCCATTAGGACCGAGCCTCGAGGTCCTGGTGCCTAATGGTGATGGAAGTTACCGTGGGAAGATTAGGTGATTAGGCGTCGCGATAAGGTATATAAGGGGGGACCCTTTTTCATAGCAACTCAACCATGTCTTTGCCATCCACCCCCATATTAGACGATGAGGCCCTGCTCGAAAAACAGATGCGAGAGGCCTCGGAGAAGCTCGAGAAAGTCCGAGCTGAAAAGAAGCGCAAGGCCAAGGAGAAGGCCGAAAAGCAACGGAGGGCCGAGGAGGAGGCCAAGCAGAAGGCTAAGGAGGAGGCTGAGAGAGCCGAAAGAGAGGCCAAGGAGGAGGCCACCCATTTGGCCAAAGAGGTGGCCGAAAAGAAAGCTAAGGAGGAGGAGGTGGCCAATCTGCGAAAAAGGGAGGCTGAAAGGCTCTGGAAGGAAGGGACTCCGAAGAAAGTCCCTAAGAGGACTCCCCGAAAAAAGGTCGTCAAAAGTCCCCAAACAATTTCAGAACTATCGACCATAGCAGAGGATGAGTCCCAGCAAGGGGGACCTTCGAGTGTAGTAACTCGGAGACCATCTCCGAATGCGGAAGCGGGGGGCTTGGGTTTGAATGAGTGGGAGAAGGAGCATATCCGAATGCTCCAACAACAACAGGCACTCCGAGTGCATCGGGCCCAGAAGGCCTATGAAAACTCCCAGCTAAGGGATGCCAGAGCGGATGGCGCCGAGGTGGGTCTCGGTCCATTCTAAGTGAGTTGCAGGATGCTGATGAGCCTGCATCCTGATCTGTACTATCAGCCGTCCGAAGACGTGCCTGACTGGGTTGCGGACCCTGGTCGGGTATGCAAGCACTGCTTTAACCGGAGTGAACCTTGCATGTGGCCTGCTTCAGGGAAGGGGACCTCCTGCTTCATTTGCGTGGAGTGGAAGGTGAAGTGTAAGGAGAGGGATGATGAGGAGGAAGGGGCGGATAGTAAGGGGAAGAGAGGGAGAGGTGCTTTGGAAGATGGTGTGGGTCCAAAGTCGAAGAGGCAGAAGCTGGAGGTGGTGATTGAGGGACCATCTCGGGGTCCGGACACCTCCAGGGTTGACCTGAAGGAGGTGGTGGAAGAGCTGCAGGGGTTGAGGCGGGACATGTGGGGCATTCAGGAGGAGAACCGGAGGATGGCCAAGGCCCTGGTTCATATGAATGACCTCCAAATCATCGAGCAGGCTCGGTGGTACAACTGGTCGCAAAAAACGGATGAATGGTGGGGAAGTTCCCCGAGGGAAAACTGGAAGGGGCCAGAGAAGGGTAAGGGGAAGGAGAAAGAGAGTGACAAGGGGAAGGAGAAGGAGGATGAAGGGGGTCCGAGGGATGATGGGTCAGACCAGGATGATGCACCTGGGTCTCTGGAATCGAAGGTGTTTTTAGAAATATATATTATTTGAATCTTTGAATTGAGTGAAAACATCTAAGTCAGAAGAAAGTGAAATATCGGTCCAAGGTGAGGGAGTCTAGGACATCACCCAGGGGACCTGGTTTGTCTGGGTATGCTTGGTGGAAGTCGGAGACTACCTCGGAGGCGTGGCCAAGTTCGTTGGCTGGCAGCCAGGATTTTTCATCTTCGGTACCTTCATATCCGGTCCATTGGACTAGGTACTGGAGGGGGCACCTGTGTCTTCTTCCGTCGATCTTCGAGTCAAGGATCTTGGAGATCTCGTATTCGGATTCCCCATCAATGATGACTGGGGGTTGGGGTGGGAGTATGCATTCGGAGAAGGTGTTCGGAGTTGAGGGTTCAAGCATAGAGACGTGGAAGACTGGGTGGATGGCTCTCATGCTTTTGGGGAGTCACAGGGTGAAGGAGACGGTTCCTACTTGCGCGATGATTTCAAAGGGACCTAGAAATTTCTCTGCTAGTTTTTTAGAAGGTCTCGTAGTTCAGATGTTCTCGGACTTAACGAAGACTTTGTCTCCAACTTTGAAGTCCGGGGGAACCGCTCGGCAACGATCTGCGGAAGCTGAGTATCAGGTCTGAGCTTTGGATATAGTCTTTCGGAGTTGTTGATGCAGGTCATCCAAGTTGACTACAAAGTCATATGCCCGAGAGGAAGCAAGGTCGCGTTCGGGATGAAAAGTGATGTTCGGATGATAGCCCTTGTTGGCGTAGAAGGGGGAGATTCCCATCGTTGTATTAGGAGCATTGTTGTACGTGAATTCGGCGATGCGTTCAGTTTGTCCATCCCCCTTGGGGTGGTATCCTGATGTAAAGTGAAGCTTCATGTCTAGGGCCTTGCCAAGGGATTGGAAGAACGAGGAGACAAACTCAGATCCTCGGTCCAAGGTGATGTGTGATGGTACCCCATGCTTTGAGAATATGTGTAGGATGAAGAGTCTGGCAAGGGTTGGGGCAGTGATTGTGTCGACGGTAGGGATGAAGAGGGACTGCTTTGTTAGGCGGTCTACGATGACAAGGATAGTGTCGTAGCCGTCCGAAGTGGGCAGTTTCTCTATGAAGTCCATAGAGATGGAGTTCCAAGGTTGTTTGGGGATCGGTAATTGCTTGAGTAGCCCGTAGGGGTGATGTCTCTGTGGCTTGGACCTCATACAAGTGGTGCAAGATTTAACGTAGGACTTAACGGAATCTCAGAGTTTGGGCCAGACGTAGTCTCTTTGTATGAGCTCCAATGTCCAATTCTGACTGAAGTGTCCAGAGATTGGATGGTCTTGTTTGTCTTGTAACACTTAGAGTTGGAGGTTTCCATGATCGGGGATGTAGATTCTTTTATCGAGGAGGAGAAGTCCATCCTCGGAGATGGTCCATCGATCGGTGGGGTTGTCCATTTGGGACGAGGCTGTGGGGTCTTCTTGGAGTGAGGTTCGGATGTCTTTATGGAGTTGTTCTATGTCCATGATCATTGCCGCTCGCATTACCAGAGAGTACAGGGAGGTGGCTCGGAGTGACGATACAAGTTGTTCCATTGTAAAGACTGGTCGGAGGTTGTGCGGATTGATCTTGGCATAGTCGCTTCCCCTCTCTTTAGGGTAGACGTCCCATCATCTAGTCAGTGCATCGGGTTTAGCACCAAGGCGACCAGGTCGGAAGTGGATTACCATGTTGAACTGGGAGAGATATTCGGACCATCAGACCTGCCGACAGGTGAGTAACTTGGTTGTTGAAAAATATTCTAAATTCTTGTGGTCGGTGACAATGTCGGTCGGATCTGCTGAACCTTCTAGGTAGTGTCTCCAGGTCTTGAAGGCTTCAAAAATGGCCAGTAGTTCTTTGTCATGTATGTCGTAGTTCAGTTCCAGAGGGGTGAAGGTTCGAGAGTTGAAGGCTATTGGGTGGATGTCGTTGTCCATTGGTGATATGGTGGACAGAATTGCTGCGAGGGCGTAGTCCGAGGTGTCGGACTCGACAATGAGTTGAGATCCGGGGATCCATTGTTGTAGGATCGGTGCCGTAGTGAATGCCTTCTTGGGCGTCTCGAAGGATGTTCTGCAATTCTCAGTAAAATTCCACGGAGTGTCTTTTCGTGTCAGACGAGTTAGCAGCACTGTGATGTCGGAGTAGTTGAATATGAAGCATCGGTAGAAGTTCATGAATCCGAGGAAAGACTGAATGTCTTTGATTTTTTGGGGTTCAGGCCATTCCTGAATGACTTTGACTTTGTCGTCGGCCATGGTCAGGCCCTTTGGAGAGAGGATGTATCCGAGGTACTCCACGGTGTTGGTGTGGAAGAAGCATTTATCTTCCCGGGCATATAGGTGGTTCGCTCGGAGGTGTCGGAGGACTTCTTTGATGTGGTTTCTATGTTCTTCTAGATTGTCGGAGTAGATCAAGATGTCATCTAGGTATACTAGTACGGAGAGGTCTAGTAGGTCAGAGAAGACGTCGTTCATGAATCGCTGGAAGGTGGCTGGGGAGTTGGTGAGTCCGAAGGGCATCACACTCCATTCGAAAGATCCATAACGTGTGCGGAAGGTGGTTTTCCATTTGTCGCCTTCTCGGATGCGTACCAGGTGGTACGCATGTCGGAGATCTATCTTGGTGAATATTCGGGCCTTTCAGGGACTATCCAGGAGGTCGGAGATTCGGGGAAGTGGGTAGCGATCCTTCTTCATTATCTTGTTTAGTCCACGAAAGTTGACGCATAAGTGTAGTGATCCATCTTTCTTTCAGGCAAAGAGGACTGGAGCGCCCCCAGGGGAGCATGATGGTTGTATGAACCCTGTGGATATGTTCTCATCTAGAAACTCTCGGAGGGACTTCAGTTCACTTTCGGAGATAGAATAGATCGGACCAAATGGGGGTGATGTGCCTTCCTCCAGTTCGATCTTGAGGTCATATGGTCGGTGAGAGGCTAAGGTGTTGGCCTGAGTTTTGCTGAAAATGTCTTTGAACTCGTGGTACTTGCTCGGAACATTACTCAGGTCTATCGGACCTTCTTTGGAGTCTTGGCGGTTGGCAAGGAAGAGCTGGAAGGTTTGTGTACCTTCCATTCTTGATATTCGGGCAAAAGCTGCTGCATTTACTAAAGCAACCTTTGGCGCCACGAGCTGGGGTTTTGGAGGGGACAGAGTTTCGGATGAGCGTGGAGTCATAGCTGCTGGCTCGGATGGTACCTGGAGATTAGCTGTGGTCGGAGAGCCAAACGATATACTGCCCAATACCCAATCAATCAACGGATTGTAGTGGGTGAGCCAGTTGTGTCCGAGGACTGCCAAGCAACTAGAATCCAACGGAGTTACGTAGAATGTAATGGTGTGTTGCTCCCCTGTTGGGAAGCATACGCGGAGGTCGATGGCTTTTCGAATTACGGAGTTGGAGGAGCCATCGAAGAGTCGTAGCGGAATTGGAGTGATGTCATAGGTTCGGAGTTGGTGCTTTGTAGCGTAGTCGGAGTCCAGGAAGCAATGAGTTGATCCTGAGTCTATTAGAGTGTCAATATAGGTGGTTTCAAGGTGGAGGCGGATGGTCAAGGAGTTCGGACTGGAAAGAGTGGATGTGTTGAGTCTCATCTCCATTGGTGCATCATTGGGTTCAGCGCAGCCTCTAACTGATGCTGGAGTCAAAGGGCTGCTTAGAGATTTTTTGACTCCAAGGTATCTTCTACTTCGGAGATCATTGCCTCAGTCGTGCTTTCTACGATAGTGGTTGCACATCCTTTGGTGGCGGCTAGGGAATAGCACAGGTTCGGCCAACCCGCACGGGTCACCGGGTCGGGTGCCTTTGGGTGTGGGTGCGGGTCAAGCAGACAGCACCCGTGACCCGGCCCAACCCGGCGCGTCAATCGGGCACTCGCTCCTGTCGTATGTGCGTGTGCATACAACGCATCTATGTCGGCACGTTCGAGTCGGCGCGTACGCATACGGCGCGTTCAAGTCGGCGCGTTCAAGTCGGCGCGTACGCGTTCGAGTCGGCACATGCGCGTACGGCACGTTCATGTTGGCGCATGCATGTACAGCGCGTTCCTGTCGGCGCGAACGCGATGTACGACACGAACGCGCCGCAGGCGTGCGGGTGTGCCGCGCACCCAACACCCGTCGACCCGTGGGAAAAAACCCATGGGTTGATGGGTTCGGGTTTCCCATGGGTCGGGTGCGGGTCACCCACATTTGACCCATGGGTGACCCGTGCCATTCCCTAGTGGCGGCGGAGGTTGACTTGGGGCATTCCTTTGCTACATGACCGGTCCTTCCACAGAACAGGCAGAGGTTGTGGTCGAAATGGCATTGTTGTTCTTGAGGTGTGAGTTTGCCATCTTTGCCGAGTTTCGTGGTCATGTCTGAGGTTGTCTTATTCGGGGTCTGGCTGGGGTTCGGAGGTCTGGTGCTCGTACTTGCAATCAGAGCTGTTGGTGCCCTGTTTCTGTCATTCGGACATTCAGGGGCTTTGGACGTAGAGGCTTCCCAAGACATTTTGGAGCGCCTTTCCCAGTAATGGGAGTTGATCGACTGAGACAGTCGTCGTAGTTGCAGTAGGGAGTCGGGTTTTCCTATGCGGGTGATTTTGTCTTTGATCCTGTTGGGTAGGCCATTGTAGTATTGGCGATGGAGTGTGGAGTCTCCCCACTGAATGCAAATGGCGAGCCTGTTAAATTCCACCATGTACTTTGTGATGCGTTGGTTGTCGCACATTCGGAGGGCTTCGAGGTCAGCTTCGGCCTCTCCTTCTGGATCGTGGGGGCCGAAGTTGGCTTTGAGTTCGGAGACAAATTCCTGATAATTGTAGAGCCAGTAAGGGTCTTCTTCGGAGGAGAGACTGGGTTCGAAGTAGTCCAAGGCAGTGCCAGTTAGATACGATAGTATATAGGTTACTTTGGCACTGTCAGAGTCAAATGCGTCAGGGCGGTCTCAAAAGTGTAAGGTGCACTGCACCAGGAACGGTTGTAATTTCTTGGCGTTGGAGCCATCGAAGGGGTCGGGGTCTCAAATCTTGGTCCGAGCTGATGATTTCTTTGAGCTGGACAGATGTTTGGCTAACATGGTGATGGCTTCTGCCAAGTTGGCTTCACCATTAGCATTGTCCGAGGGTGGCATTCGGGGTTCTAGAAGGGGGTTTGACGAGTGTTCGGATGGTGGGTCTGGGGCTGGTGAAGGGCTTGGTGGCGTATGGACGTCGGGTTCTGCGGCAGGTAAGTTTGGGGTCAGGGATGCATGGCGTACCGAAGCTACTCTAAGTGTTTGAATGGCTCTGATTCGCTCGCTGCGTCTCATAGATGATCAGGAGTGTGAGTTCGAATATACTGTTAAGGTCCGAGTTCGCGTCAGGTCCGAGCTGACCTAAGTCGGTCCAAGTCGTGTGTTTGGAGTTGTAAGGACTTGGCTTCAACTTGTATGTTGCGCCCTCCTCGATCGTCAGTCCTTTATTTCGAAGGTTCGGAGAAGATAAGTTTTGGAGTTCAGAGAGTGAGTGGGAATACTAAGTCGATATTCAAACTAAGGTATAGTACAGAAGTCTGGAGGTATTTATACATGCGATCCTTATTGTAACTAATTAGGAATGGTCAAGAGAACAATAAGATGAACGAAAACAGAGTACAAGAGAAATATACATCTGGTGTTACAATAAGACTATTGTTCGACGAGAAAGGAAGATGTCCGAGGTCCGAGGTCAACGATGCTGGTTGGACTCGGAGGTGACAATGTAGGTTCGGACTTGGTTCGGAGTAGGGTTCTTCCATAGCACCCTATGTCGGATGTCTGGGATGTCGGAGTTATATCACGGATATAACACTTCTCCATGACATTGAGGGGTGACGTGTCACCCTAATTCTCAATGAAGTTACCCTATAAGGAACATAGTAGCAGCTCGGATATCAGAGATAGAACGGAATTGCAAATAAGGAAAGTAGAGTGGAACGTAATGAAGAAGATATTAAATGTAAATGAAGTGAAAATGAATTTGTGAGCATGTGGGGATTGACGTAAATGAGTGGAGCATATTGACAGTTACATGTGATGCCAAGTTGGATACATGAGGTGCATAGAATTTGAGGGCTGAGAGCATGTGGTTGAATAGGCAAGTGAGGGCGGAGTTAGGCTGAATGGGCTGAATTGAATAGTTGGGCATATCGGTGCAATGGTTCCTAATAAATGTATTGATCATGGAGCACATCTGCCAGATCCTACAAACTTATTGGCACAATGCCAACAGTTCAAGTGTGTACCTGGACAAACCAACTGCTGTTGCCACCGGATTCTATTCAATGAACCAGATTTTGTTGGGCAGAAATCCAAACTTGAGGAGCTTGTTGAATCATGTGGGTACCAGATGATTTTCTATCTAAAACTCCATTGCAAGGTCAGCTTCATTGAACAATGCTGGGAATTTTCTAAGAGGGTGTATCGCAAGTTTCCTGCATCATCATCAGAAGCTGATCTTGAAAGAAATGTTATTCTTGCTCTGAATGCTGTGCCTTTGGATTCAATGAGAAGGTATGTCATGCACTTATGTATCTGTCATACTCCCATTGCATTTTTATGCTGTTTCATTCAGTCATTGACACTTGTTTCTTTTAGATTCTCCACAAGATCTTACGGTTTATGGATGCATATCAGAAAGGTCTCACACAGGTAGTCAAGCAGCTTGGGCCAGTAGGAAGTATCAAGGTCACCATACCTTGCCAGATACTATTCTAGCCGAGTTGGACAAGGCTCATATTGTATAGTGTAGCACAATCATTTTTTCCAAAAAAAATTGCCATCTTCTATAGCAGAATACAAATTTATTTATTTTTTTGACGATGAAATTTTTTGCGCTGTGACCATGACACTGTCACATCATGTGACCTTAGCGGAAACCATTTGTCTTCTACCTTATATAGGTTAAGAACTGGAGGTGGAAGATGTGGAACAGGGTAGCACAAGGTATACAAAAGGGGATAAGATATGGAAAGCATGTGGAAGCATAATAGAACAATGGACATAACTGAAAATAGAATAATAGAGTATGACTGAGCATAAAACAATAAGGACATGACTGAAAATAAGACAATAGAATGTGACCAAACATAAAACAATAGGGTCATAACCCAAAATAAAACAATAGAAATATCCCAAGGTAAAACAGAATAGGGAATAAAAGAATAAGCAGGGTAGGAATAATGGTTGATGAATAGAAGAAAATATGAATGATGAATGTACTGAGCTGTGACCAAGGTACTAAGTGACTTTTAAATGACTTGGTCACCTGTGCATGGAATTAGATGTTTAGTGTTAGGTCCATATGACCAAGTGAACCAATGCTCGGTAATGTGTACTTAACAGTATAGTTGGAAAGGCAAATGAGGTAGAGTTAGGCTGAACAGGGCTGATTTGAATAGTCGGGCATGTCGGTATAGTGGTTCCTAATACTAGCATACCTGGTGAAATGGGATCCAAAGAGAAAACTCTAGGGAACCCTTCACCCACTAACTATGAATATATATGTACTGTTGCTATGGTGCTCCACTCATATCAGGCATCACTCTCTGCATTGGTCAGAAGAAGAACTGGGGCACCAGTATGGCCAGTGACTGCTGAAGGTGCTGCTGATAGCCACAGTTGATGCCTGTTGATGGTGGCTGCCAGCTGTAACCCTCATTCAGGGTGTATCTCAGTCAGTATAGTTGGGAGTGTACCAAATGGGTCTCAGTTGGTGGGTGTGAACCTCAGTTGGTGTGGCATCAGTCAGGACCTATTCTTGGGGGTTCCCCTCACAGTTTCCCATGGGTTGGGTGTGGGTCACCCACAGTTGACCTGCAGGTGACCCATGCCATTCCCTATGTTTGAGAGTTCCCCTCACAGTTTCCCATGGGTTGGGTGTGGGTCACCCACAGTTGACCTGCAGGTGACCCATGCCATTCCCTTTGTTTGAGAGTATGAATAGATCAGTATATTATCTATGTCTGCAACTGTGTAATGATCTAGTAGGTCACCAAGGAAGTCATTCATAAACCTTTGAAAAGCTGCGGGTGCATTGGATAGGCCAAACATTATAACCGACCATTCATATGACCTATACCAAGTCTTGAATACTGTCTTCCACTCATTGCCTTCTGCAACTCAGATGAGGTGATACACATGCCAAAGGTGAATTTTCAAATAGATATGAGCTTTTTGTGGTGTGTTGAATATATGGGCAGACTAGGTTCTGTTGAGGGAGTTTGAAGGGATTTCTACACTAGGGGATTGGGAAAAGTCATGACAAATAAAAGAATAATATGAATGAATTTTTGATGATTTTTATTGTTATTTATAAAGAAAATGTGATAATATATCTATTCTACTTGAGCTGAGCCCCTGAGTTTTTGCCTCCACTTTGGTCCTGTCCTGGGGAACCGGCCTTGGCGCCAAAGTGTCGGTTTATTGTTTTATACTCGTTACACAAGGTAGAAGCAATGTGGTAGTATATGGAATAAGAATATGTGATGCTGGGAACACGCTTCTGCCCAGGGCCTGACTCTTAGCCCTCTACTGCGTATTTAAACCAATCTTGCGTCACATCAGGCGAAGCACAGAACCATGACGTAGCGTGTCGCATTATCCCTATAATGGCGTTGGTATGTGTGTGACGTGAAGACGGTGCGCGCTTGAGATGAAAACGGTGCACGTGTGACGTAGGGGAGGGTGTGTGTGGAGGAATTGATAATAGTGGGAGGAGTGAGAATAGATGTGGGGGATGGAGCATGGTTCAGATGATGTGGGGGACTGCAGGTCGTGAGAATGTTAGTTAGTTAGCCGCTGTATATCTTCAACATCACTCCTTTTGCTTGGGCGGTGCCACCTTCCTCACCCTGGCCAGGGTTCCGGATGAGCTTTTCCAGGAATGTGGCCACTGGTCATAGGACAGGTTCAAAAGCTATGTTCGTAAATACCCCAATATGTTTCACGCACTTCTGCACAATCATACTAACTGACTCCCCACCTCAACACTCCAATGTACTTCCCAACACCACCTCGACATTTATACAGTCTCCCATCTTGCCTGCTTGGTGGCCGACCTCCCTTAACCCTCTCTGCACATCTGCAAGAAAAAAATTGCAGAACATATATGATGCGATCTGTGGCCTTGGAGCTCAACATTATGATGATTCATCGCTTCGAGCATTGAGTATCAGGATATCAGGGAATCCGCCTACAGTGGAGCAGCAGTCAGGATAAAGGTCAACGGACCATCCTTGTACGGGTAGGGATTTGACATTTTCTCAGCAAGGTCGAAGACTTGGTTAAGAGCCATATTTGACCTTGAGCCCATTCTCCAGTATGGGGCCACGGGACGTCAGAAGTCTCATCGTATAAGAGGTTGTAACTTTAGAGATTGAAAGCTTTCAAGATGGCTGTAAGAATCGGGTCTAGAGACTAGTCTAGGGTTGTAGCTTGCGACCCCAGCCATAATGCCTAAGTACAAAAGATCACATATTGAACAATTGAGGACCTATTGATACACCCAAGACCTTTGACTTTGACAGAACGTGGAAAATAACTGTCCTAGTGCTATGCAGCGGCTGCCGGTACCGTCTTATGTGGGAGCAGCTTCACCGATCTGTGCTCCTTGATCTCTTGGCCTTTGTCACCAAAGTATCGTTGTGAGGCAAAGCTCCATTCTAGTGATCCAGATATCCAACGATCCAAACCTTGCACATACGCCACCACCTGCTTATCTATCTCCGGTCCGAACGAAGGGAGCCTGGTCTTGCACTCGCAATAATTCTCAACTGCTCCAATGCACATATTTCCGGCATAATCAATAGCGCCTTGAATATCCAACTCGTTATTTTTCATCAAAACAGTGATGAGGTTGTGTGTAGTCCCGCGAGACTGTTCAACATTGTATGAAAAGATGTCCTGAAATCCGTAATGATCAGGATCTATAAAAGGATAATAGATTACAACTAACATTTGACCAAGCAACGAAATTCATGAGATGGTCCTTCATGTTCTCCAGAATGGGATTCTCAAGAATACATTCCGGAAGCTCCATGTGAAGTGAATATTCGATGAGATCGAAGCAGTGCTTGATACCTACGGACAGAGGACGGTGATCCAAGTATGTAGCGAGAGATGGAATTTTTCCCGAGACGCGATCTTCCACCTCTAGTTTGTTGCCGAAAAGGTAGAGATCGACATTAT
>QLPI01002355.1:0-14238 GCA_003314275.1 Chroogomphus rutilus | reverse complement strand
AGGGGAGCCATGGAAGATCAGCGCCATGTCCAATGTCCTCTTGAAAATCACACAGTACAAAAGTGTTCCGCTACAGGCAGTCAACGCGATCAGGTCGGTTGCGCTAGTACTGGAAAACCTGGACGCCGACACAAAGGGCAGCAAAATCGCTGAACGAGTCGGCGCTCGGCACAGAACGACATCTTCACAGACAGAGTAAAGGAGACCGCAGCACTAGTAGACAAAGCAACGGCCACAGTGGAAGCAGTAACCACCCCTGCCCGACAAATCAAAGAGTCCACAATGGCAGCGGTGTCAGAAATCAAAACGGCCTTGACAACGATGGCCACGTCAACCTTAACGATCTCTGAGACAACAAACACATACAAAGACGTGATCCTCAAAGCCACAGCCCAAGCTCAGCAGGCAGCACCAATCACCCAAGTCCCACCCCAACCGATGACCGCTCTCGATGTGAGAATCCAAGCCAGGAAGGGAATCAAACTGCGCGGCTCCACTTCAGCCCAGAAAGGGAATCAGAGCTGTTCCACATAGAAAGTATCAATGGCCTACCGTGCGGGTCCATTGACCATGCCCGCTAGCTAAAACCAGTCCACCGCAGATTGCCCAGCCAAACCTGTGAACATGCCCTGGTCACCTTCACAGGGCCACAGGTAGCAAACAAAGCACTTACTAATGGTTTGATTATCTGCCAGAAATGAGTATATATGGAAAAATGAAAAAAGGAGCCCACCTAGTGCCTCAAGTATCAAGGATGGAATCACACGGTGCTGGTATGCCTACAGGCCCATGACATGTATGGGACCTGCAGTGGCTGATACAAGACCACAGCATGCAACAACCCAACTAAGAACTGATGCACCTCATGTGGCACAAATGACCATGCAAGCTGGAATTGGAAGTGCCTGACATCTCTAGCTAAGTGTGAAAAACTAGATGCCTGCTTGACAGAGAATATTATACTGTACTTCCCCACTGATAAACCATGGATAGCCTACCCACTCAAGCTGCTAGCACTGCCCCTGCAACCATCCTCAGCCCCATCTATTCAGGCTGAAGGAGGTAGGTAGATGATGGCTACTAATTGAAAAGGTAAATATAAGCAGACCAGACTTGACCTCCAGCTGCCAACACCTCAGCTATGGAATAACAACCCTTGTCTAGTACTTGTTCTATGTCAAGTACATGATACTAAACCTTGGTTCACTTGGTCATACTAACTGAATGTCTAACATCTAATTCCACATACAAGTGATCAAGCCATTCACAAGTCATATAGTACGTCAGTCTTGGTATGGTGCATTCACCATTTATGTTCAATTCACTTCATCTTTTATTATTCCTACTTCACTTATTCTGTAAGGGACATACTTGGGACTGATTCCAGTATCTGCTAGGAGGCCAACAGTGGGAAACACCACAGCCCTGCAACCTACTCAGGGCCTAACCTAGGGACTTGAACCCTAGGTTTACGTACAGACACTATCAGACACTAGTAGGGAGGTCCAGGAGTAAATATATAAAGGTCAAGGTACCTAAATACATGTGAGCTGTTTACCTGGTAGGGAGGTCCAGAAGAGAAAGAACTGAGGACCCCCTTACCTAAGCAGGACTGTATAGCTACCTTGACTGTGTGTTAAGAATGCATATCAGGTGCTTAGCTAGTGCTTCTAGGATTATTTCTGAGGATCCAAATAGGTCTCCAGGAGTCCTTGTTTCTGGAGTGTTCAGAAATCGGAGGTTGGTTTGGATGGAAGTGCGGAAGGATAGAAACACCGGGGCTTTGGACTGTTCACAGTATTTAGGTAGATCGACTAGTCGTTCGAGTGGTACGAGGTCGCAGAGACTGGCTTCAACTTATGTGTTGCACCCTCCTCAATCGTCTGTCCCTAATTTCAGAAAGTCGGAAAGTTACCAGAACTGAATTAGAACTATGACACAGAACTAATTTGATATTTGTACTGGCAAATAGTCCAGTCAACTAGTGTCTTATATACATGTATCTATCCTTGTACTATCCAAGTAAAGACAAGGGGATGGGAAAAGATACAAGGGGGTTAATGGGGGGCAAAAACAAGGGGCAAGGTACGCATCGATCTTAAGTTTGTTTACATGCGGAACCTTGATTTCTGGAGTTGCAGAAAGTGTCTAGATCGGAAGTCGTGGTTTTCCAATTGGGTCGCAGAAAGTCTGTTTCAGGGAGTGGTCAGAGTCGGTTCATAACACTGTGACATAACAAAACTGTCACACCCAGTAAGGAAGATAAAAGAAGACAAAGGGAATAGGATTATAATAAGAAGATGAAGGAAGATAAAGAAATGATTAAGGAAGTAACATAAGCAAAAGGGATAAAAAAAACAAAGGAAATAAGAGCAAGAAAAGGAAAGAAAAGGGAATAAACTGGTAGTCCCCTGACATTACCCCCTCTTTAGAATGTAGCAACCTAACACATAGACATAGACACACCTGGTCTACCAAATACACACAAGGGATACCAAAATGAACCTATGCATAGAGCTTATAGAAGGGCACATGAGATGGACACCAAACAAGTACATGAGCATACCTGTTCAATTATGCTTGTGACAGCTGAGGGTATAGAACAGGTAGTGCTACTGATGTATATCAGTTCATTTTCAGTGGTCTGTACATGTAAACAGGGCAGGTGTCAAGCACAGGAAGTGCTGAGGTTGTGTAGGCTAAGTACTAATGCAAAAGTACCAACTTCATGATGCTGACTGGGTACAAGCCAAGTCTAGTAGACCAATCAAACGTGGCTTGGTATCAGGCCTTGGTAATGCCAAAGGTAAAGGTAGGAACCAGCCAAGTCCTACAGGCTGGTCATAGTGGTTTGGCTTCAATGTACTCGTGCATTCCACCCTACTTTCCATGCATGCCACTGATTTGGGACAGATGAGATACTTGAGAGGGTGCCAAGGGTGTCAGCCCAAGTAAAGGACTCTAAAAAGCAGGAGGGAGAGCAGGAAGGTGTAAAACCTAGTTGATACTCAGACTGAGGAACTATGTACATGCATTTGCTACTTATATAGGTTAAGAGGTAGAATGTGGAATAAGGGTGGCATAAGACATGGAGAAAAGAATAAGGTATGGAGACCATGTGGTAGTATTGTCCACAGCTGTTATGACTTGGTAAAGTCAAGGAGTTGGTCAAGTCCTGCAGACCGTTCAAGGTGGCTAGGCTTCAATGTGCTCATGCATTGCACCCTGCTGTTCTGTACATGCCACTGATTTGGACAGAAGAGAGACATGGGAAGATGCCAAGAGTGTTGGCCCAAGTGAAGGACTTTAGACAGGAGAAAGGTGGACAAGGGGATGCAAACCAAGTTGATATTCAGAGTAAGGAACTATCTACATACATGCTCTACTTATATAGGTTAAGAAGAAAGATGTAGAACAGGTGGCATAAGGAATGGAGAACAATAAGGTATGAAGGATCGTGTGGAGGTATTGTCCACAGTGATTATTAAATCCGCATGTCAGGCACTTAGCTAGATACTTCCAGAAGGGTTTGTAGAGGCTTCCGAATGGTTTCTGAGAGGGGGTTTGGTACTCTGGAGGCAGAGGGACTAGAGGTCACGGGTTCATAGACAGAAATAGAAAAGGCAGAAAGATAGGAAGTGCCAGGGGCTTAAGACTGTTCATGGTATTAGGTCGTATAACTAGTTGTTTGAGTTGTTTGAGGTCACAGGGACTTGGCTTCAACTTATGTATTGCACCCTCCTTGATCATCTTTCCCTAATTTTGGAAAGTCAGAAAGTTTACTGGAACTGAATCGGAAACTATGATGCAGAATTAAGTCGATATTCATACTGGTGAATAGTTCAGTTGACTGGAGGCTTATATACATGTAACTAATACTTATACTATCTTTTGCCAAGTAAAGACAAGGGGAAGAAAGGAGTACAAGGGGCTCATAGAGAATGAAGAACAAGGGAGTGAGGTACGCGATGATCCTGCGCATTGTTTATCAAAGGAGCAGAACCTAGGTCTCAGAATCATGGAGGTTCAGGATTATAGAACTTCAGGTTGATGCAATGGATTTGCAGAAAGCAATTGTTTCAGGCTTTCAATGGTCGAAAAGTCCCAGAAAAGGTGCAGGTGGTTGTGGGGACTAATATGGGTTTATTGGGGGCATGGGCCATAACAGTAATCAAGAATAGAATTTTTATGGCCCATGCAGCCAAACAAACCCACATTAAACCCCACAACCACCCGCACTGTTTTGGGGACCTTTCCGATCGCCCAAAGCCTGAATAACAGATTTCCGGAGATCCGACATACATTCCAAGGTTCCGCAATTCCGAACCTCCAAGTCAAGGTTCCGTTACTTTGATAACCGACGCGCAGGACCATCGTGTACCTCACTCCCTTGTTTTCTCCTTTATATTCACCCCTTGTACTCCCCTTCTCCTTGTTTTATGACCGGCAAAGATAGTACAAGGATAGTCGCATGTATATAGTCTCCCAGTCAACTGGACTATTCACCAGTACGAATATCGACTTAATTTGCATCGTAGTTTCCGATTAGTTTCCGGTAAACTTTCCGACTTTCCAAAATTAGGGACAGACGATTGAGGAGGGTGCAACACATAAGTTGAAGCCAAGTCCCTGCGACCTCGAACCACTCGTACCACCCTATACCGTGAACAGTCCCAAGACCCCCGGCATTCCCAACTTCTGTCCTCTCCGATTCCGATCCCGACTCCGATCCCGATTCCACTCCTCACCCCCTCCTTCGGAATACGAACTTTCCCCTCGGAACCCTATCGGAACCCCCAAAAACCCTTCCGGAAGTCTCTAGCTAAGCGCCGATGCAGATTTAACAAGAATAAGAAATGTAAGCGAGAATAGAATAATGAAATATGGCTGAGAATAAGATAATGAGAGAGTGGATGAGAATAGAATAATGGAAAACAGCCGAAGATAAAACAATAGGGCTGTGACCAAATAATAAATGAATAATAAGTGTCCTGAGGAAAATGGGTAAAGGAATGGATGGGGGATGGTGTTGGAGCACAAAAGTGAAAACTGTGTTATTATGTAAACTAAATTCAAACTCAGCTCAAAACATCGAAGGTGTAATACATAAAACAAGTCATATCTGGCCAAATACCAGTCATGCATAAATGGAAACATAAAAGGGGACTTCAGTGCATCTTAACACACCCCCTCAATAAAGTCTCCCTTCATTTTTGCAAACTCCCAAACCTGTCCTACACTTCTCATATTTCATCTTAACAAGTCCCTTTGTGAGCACATCTGCAACCATCTCATCTGTAGGCACAAATTGGAGCTTGAGCAATTTCTTATCAACTTTCTCTCTGAGCCAATGGTACATCACATCAATGTGCTTCATTTGAGAGTGATGTTCAGGATTCTTGGATACAGCAATTGCAGGCTGGCTATCACAGTAAATGGTGAGTTGTGGGATATGATAGCCAAGCTCAGTGAGCAGCTGTTTCAACCACATGGCCTCCCGTCCTGCAAAATTGGCTGCCATGTACTCAGCATCAGAGGAGGATGTAGCCACAGTCGGTTGTCGCTTGCTGCTCCAGCTCACTGCAGCTCCTCCAATGAAGAAGGCATAACCAGTTGTTGACCGCCTTCTGTGCTCATCCCCAGCATAATTTGCATCACAGTAGGCCTGGAGCATTGGCTGGGGACTAGGGCTAGGAGGACCATAGGTCAATCCAAGATCTGCAGTGCCTTTGAGGTATTTGAGCACATGTTGGACAGCCTTCCAATGGCCTAGACCAGGATTTGAGTTAAACTGGCCAAGTTAACCCACAGCATGTGCAAGATCTGGTCTGGTCCCAACAGCAAGGTAATTCAGGCATCCAACTGCAGCAAGATATGGGATGTCCTTCATTGCCACTCTCTCATCTTCAGACTGTGAGCAGAGGTCTTTGGAGAGATGACAGCCTGGATCAAGAGGTGTGGAAACTGGTTTGCAATTCTCCATATTGAATCGCTTGAGAACATCCAAGATATACTTGTGCTGGTTGATGTGAAGTGTCCGTTTGGCTCTGTCTCTGTGGATTTCAAGTCCAACAATGTACCATGCAGGTCCCATGTCTTTCATCTTAAAGTGTTTTGCAAGCTCGGCCTTGATTTTGTCAAGATGTGTTCGACTGTTACAGGCCATGAGCTGGTCATCAACATAGACTAGAATGTAGACTTTGATAGTGCCTTGCTGGTACATGTAGAGACAGGAATCGACCTTGGATCTGCTGAATTCCATCTGGTGAAATGCCTGGTTGTTACCTCCCATGCCCCCAACAAACCCATACCAACCACCCACCCCCATTTCCGAAACCTCCCTGACCACCGAAGGACGAACGATTACCTTCCGTGGTTCCCATTCCCATGACGTCCGTCCGAGCCCCCGCTAGTCCGATCCCAATTCCCATGACCAAGGTTCCGCATCTTGATAACCGACGCGCCAGTCTATCGCATACCTTACTCCCTTATTCTTCTTTCCTATTGACCCCTTGTACTCTCTTTCTCCTTGTTTTATGACCAGCAAAGATAGTACAAGGATAGTCGCATGTATATAGTCTTCCAGTCGACTGGACTGTTTGCCAGTACGAATATCAACTTAGTCTACCACCTAGCTTCCGATTCATTTCCGGTAAACTTCCAACTCCTTTCTGAAAATTAGGGACAGATGATCGAGGAGGGTGCAACACATAAGTTGAAGCCAAGTCCCTTCGACCTCGAACACCTCAGTGACCGGATTGAACCAATCCGCAACCGACCCTAAGCTCCCGGCGCTTCCGTCTCCGTCCATAGTCTGTCCGATTTCCATTCTCGGTCTTCGGCCCTGTTATGGACCTCCACGCTAACCTGGATAGCCCCTTCGGAAGTACTAGCTAAGCGCCTGACACGTGGACTTAACACTGGTCTAACTTGGCATGCCATCTGTTTCCTCCTTGCCTGGTCCCATAGATAGCTTTGTGCAGTTTCTCAACCTTGTCTCCCTGCCTGTACCCATCTGGAAGCTCCATGTAGACCTCTTCTTCAATATCGCCATTAAGGTAGGCAGATTTGAAGTCAACTTGGTCTAATTCAAGATCTTCTAATACAGTGATGGCCAGGAGCACTCTGAGGGTATTGAATCTCACAACAGGGGCAAATGTTTCTGTGAAGTCAATGCCTGCCTTTTGAGAATAACCCTTGGCCACCACTCTGGACTTAAACCGGTCAATGGAACCATCAGGGAGCTTTTTCAGCTTGAATACCCATTTGGAGCCAATGGCCTTCTTGCCAGGAGGGAGATCCATCACAGTCCACACATTGTTGTCCATCAGCGACTGATATTCATCTCCACAAGCTTCCTTCCACTATGGTGCATCAATTCGAGACATGGCTTCTTTATAGGTGAGTGGTTCTGGGATATCTGGAGCATCACTGAGGCAGACAAGTTCATAAAGTGGGTGCTGAGGAAATGCCATGGCAGAGTCAGCCTGTTCCACCCCCTCATTCTCAGCAACCACCTCTTCATTCTCAGCAACCACCTCTTCATTCTCAGCAACCACCTCTTCATTCTCAGCAACCACCTCTTCATTCTCAGCAACCACCCCCTGATTTGGATCCCTCTGATGAGGAACAGGGGGAGGATTACGATACTGGGCAGCATTTGGGACTAGCCACCAAGGTTGAGGTGGGATATGAATATGCTCTGACCGTCTTAGAGCAGGTGGTGGAGGGGATGGTGGAGGGGCAGGACTTGGTGGTGGATCAGGTGGAGTGTTAAGTCCGCATGTCAGGCGCTTAGCTAGTACTTCCAAAGGGGCTATCTGGGTTAGCGTGGAGGTCCGTAATGGGGCCGAAGACCGAGAATGGAAATCAGACGGACTATGGATAGAGACGGAAGCACCGGGAGCTTAGGGTCGGTCGTGGATTGGTTCAATCCAGTCACTGAGGTGTTCGAGGTTGAAGGGACTTGGCTTCAACTTATGTGTTGCACCCTCCTCGATCGTCTGTCCCTAATTTTTGGAAAGGAGTCGGAAGTTTACCGGAAATGAATCGGAAGCTAGGTGGTAGACTAAGTCGATATTTGTACTGGCAAACAGTCCAGTCGACTGGAAGACTATATACATGCGACTATCCTTGTACTATCTTTGCCGGTCATAAAACAAGGAGAAAGAGAGTACAAGGGGTCAATAGGAAAGAAGAATAAGGGAGTAAGGTACGCGATAGACTGGTGCGTCGGTTCTCAAGATGCAGAACCTTGGTCACAGGAATCGGGATCAGACTAGCAGGGGCTCGGACGGACGTCATAGGAATGGGAACCATGGAAGGTAATCGTTCGTCCTTTGGTGGTCGGGGAGGTTTCGGAAACGGGGGTGGGTGGTTGGTATGGGTTGTTGGGGGCATGGGACGTAACAGTACCCCCCCATTAGGACCGAGCCCTCGAGGTCCTTGGCTGTCGAACGATGTACGGGGTGATTAAGACTGGTCGTTTGGCCTTCCTGGGCCTGGCTTGAGCCGATAGGCACGGTGAAAGTCGGAAACTACCTCCCTGGTGTGGTTCAGTTCTGTGGCAGGGAGCCAGGAGGTCTCTTCTTCTGTCCCTTCATAACCAGCCCATCTGACTAGGTATCAGAGTTGGCAGCCATGACGACAATTGATCTTTGAGTCTAGGATTTCCACTATTTCATACTCGGGTTCCCCATTGATTTCTATTGGCGGCTGTGGTGGTATCGCGCGGTTGGGGAAGGTGTTGGGGGTTGAAGGCTCCAGCATTGAGACATGGAAGATGGGGTGGATCGACCTCATGTTTTTCGGAAGGCGAAGGGTGTAGGATACCAGTCCTACTTGAGCTATGACCTTGTAGGGTCCTAGGTATTTCTCGAACAGCTTCCGAGAGGGTCTTGTGGTCCGGATGTTGTCCGATTTGGGGAAGACTTTGTCTCTGATCTTGACCTCCGGTCCTTGGGAACGGTGTTGGTCTGCGGAGGCGGCGTAGCATTGTTGGGCCACAGATATGTTTCTGCGGAGCTCCTGGTGTAGTTCATCTAGGTCCACTGCAAAGTTGTGCGCCCTTGAGGAGGCCAGGTCTTGCTCGGGGTGGAAGGTGATGTCTGGGTGGTAACCTTTGTTGGCGAAGAAGGGCAATATTCCGGTTGTTGCATTGGGGGCATTTTTGTAGGCAAATTCCGCGATTGGGAGGAGGTCCGCCCAGTTGTCCTGCTGGTAATTGCAGTAGACCCGGAGGTATTGTTCCAATGTTTGGTTCATCCGTTCGGTTTGTCCGTCGCCTTCTGGATGGTATCCGGAAGTGAAGTGTAGTTTCATGTCTAGGGCCTTCCCCAGGGACCTGAAGAATGAAGACACGAATTCTGTTCCGTGGTCCAAGGTAACATGCAATGGGACCCCGTGTTTTGAAAATACGTGGAGCACGAACAACTTGGCTAGGAGGGGGGATGTGATGGTGTTGTGGGTCGGGATGAAGATGGATTGTTTGGTGAGTTGATCTATGATGACGAGGATGGAGTCGTAGCCAGCTGACGGGGGTAGTTTTTTGATGAAATCCATTGATATAGAGTTCCACGGGCGTATGGGGACCGGTAGCTGTTTCAGGAGGCCGTACGGCCGGTGTCTTTGTGTTTTGGCGCGCATGCAGGTTGTGCAGGACTTGATGTAGGACTTCACGGTTTTTCGGAGTCCGGGCCACGTATACTCCCTCCTGATGAGGTCAAGCGTCTGATTTTGTCCAAAGTGTCCGGAGACGGGGTGGTCATGCTTGTCTTGTAGGATTTGTAGGCGGAGGTCATTGCTGTCTGGGACGTAGATACACTGGTTGAGGAGGAGGAGGTTGTCTGGTGTGGCTGACCATTTTCCATTGGGGTTGTCAAGTTTTTCCGAGGTTTCTGGATCGTTTTGGATTGCTGCGTGGATGTCATTGTGGAGTCGTTCTGTGTCCATTATTGTGGCCGCTCGTAGTGACGGGAAGTATAGTGCCGTGGCTCGTAGGGAGGTAGATAGCTGTTCTGTGGAGAAGATGGGTCGGAGGTTGTGAGGGTTGATCGTGGCATAGTTGTTCCCTCCTTCTCTGGGGTAGATGTCCCATCGTCTGGTTAGTGCATCTGGTTTGGCTCCGAGGTGTCCCAGACGGAAACGGATGGTCATGTTGAATTGTGAAAGGTATTCCGACCATCGGACTTGTCGGTGGGTGAGAAGTTTGGTCGTCGAGAAGTATTCTAGGTTTTTGTGGTCCGTTACAACGTCAATGGGGTGGGGTGCGCCTTCCAGGTAATGTCGCCAGGTTTTGAAGGCCTCGAAGATGGTGAGTAGCTCCTTATCATATATGTCATAGTTTAGTTCTGGGGGTGAAAATGTCCGGGAGTGGAAGGCAATCGGGTGTATCTCATTGTCCATGGGGGAGATTATGGATAAGATGGCCGCCAGGGCATAGTCGGAGGTGTCCGTTTCAACGATGAGTTAGGAGCCAAGGGTCCATTGACTTAACACTGGGGCTGTGGTGAAGGCCTTCTTGAGGGTTTTGAAGGACGTCCTACAGTCTTCGGAGAAGTTCCAAGGTGTATCCTTTCATGTCAAACGGGTTAGTGGAATCGTGATGTCAGAGTAGTTGAAAATAAAACGTCTATAGAAGTTTGCAAATCCGAGGAAGGACTGGACATCCTTGACTTTGCACGGTTCAGGCCAGTCCTGGATCACCTTGATCTTGTCGTTGGCCATGGTGAGGCCGTTCGGAGATAGGATGTATCCCAGGTATTCTACTGTGTTGGCGTGGAATTGGCATTTGTCCGCACGGGCATACAGGTGGTTCGTTCGGAGTCGTTTTAGGACTTCGCACACATGTTTCTTGTGTTCTTCCAGGTTGTCGGAGTATATCAGGATGTCGTCTAGGTAGACCAGTACCGATACGTCAAGGAGGTCGGAGAAGATGTCATTCATGAGGTGTTGAAAGGTGGCTGGAGAGTTGCTCAATCCGAAGGGCATGATGCGCCACTCGAAGGATCCGTAGCGGGTGCGGAAGGTGGTTTTCCACTTGTCGCCTTCTTGGATGCAGACAAGGTGATACGCGTGTTGTAGGTCTATTTTAGTGAAGATTCTGGCCTTACGGGGGCTGTCGAGTAGGTCAGAGATGCAGGGCAGCGGGTACCGGTCCTTTTTTGTGATTTTGTTGAGTCCTCTAAAGTCGATGCATAATTGTAGGGAACCGTCCTTCTTTCGGGCGAACAGGACGGGTGCCCTGCTAGGTGAGCGGGATGGGCGGATGAAACCCATGAATATGTGTTCGTCCAAGAATTCGCGCAGCGATTTCAGCTCGCTTTCTGACAAGGAGTAGATGGGGCCGAAGGGGGGTGAGGCTCCTTCCTCTAAGTCTATCTTTAGGTCGTAGGGTCGGTGTGGGGCCAGGGTGTTGGCACGCTTTTTACTAAAAATGTCCTGAAACTCGTGGTATTTGTTCGGGACATTGGATAGGTCTATAGGACCGTCCTTGATTCTGTCGAGGTCGGAGAGTAGTAGTTGAAAGGTCTGGGTACCCTCCATCTTTGAGATGTGGGCGAATGCTACTGCATTGATCAACGCCACCTTGGGCGCAATGAGTGGTTTTTTCGGGGGGTCAGGTGAGTGACAAGAGGGGGCTATAGGTTCGGGCGGTTTCATGGAGTCGGTCGGCGGCAGGGGCTTGAAGGATATGTTGCCCAAAACCTAGTCAATCGTTGGATTGAAGCAGGTGAGCCAGTTATGTCCTAAGACCACCGAGCAGCTCAAGTCTAGCGGAGTTACGAAAAAGGTCACGGAGTGTTGTTCCCCTTGGGGAAAGCAAACAGGGAGTTCGACAGTCTTGCGAATGGAGGAGTTGGAGGTCCCATCAAAAAGTCTTAGCAGAATGGGCGTGATGTCTTGGCACTGAAGGTTGTATCTAGATGCTAGTCCCGAATCGAGGAAACAGTGTGTTGATCCTGAGTCAACGAACGTGTTCAGATGTTGTCCTGGTAGGGAGTCAGAGGTTAGGCGAATGGTCAGTGCATTTGGGCTTGAGAGGGTGGATGCGTTGAGTTGGAGTATGATGGGAGTGTCGATGGCTTCGGATTGTTCCTTCGTCCATGCCGGGGTTGTTGCTGCCGAGTCGGTGCTTTCCTTCTTGGGGCATTTTCTGGCCCTATGGCCTGCTTTGCTGCAGAATAAGCAGAGGTCTTGCCTGAAACGGCATTGTCGTTCCAGGGGCGTGAGTTTCCCATTCTTGTCAAGTTTGGGCATCCGTTGGGGGTCGAGTGTCCGGGTGAGTTCCTTGGTGACTTCCGATTTTCGTTCCCAATATCGTGCGTCGATGGATCGGGACAGGAGGCAAAGTTCCGGCAGGGAGGATGGTTTTCCTATTCTAGCTATTTCGTCCTTAATTCTCCTGGGGAGCCCCTTATAGTATTGATGGCGAAGGGCGGAGTTGTCCCAATGGGTATGGGTGGCGAGGCAGTTAAACTCAACCATGTATTCCGTGATGCATTGGTCGTTACACATGTGGAGTTTCTCGAGGTCCAGTTCCGCCTCGCCTTCTGGGTCATGGGGGCCAAAATTTGTTTTGAGTTCAGAAGTGAATTTGTTATAGTTGTGGGGCCAGAGGGGTTCGTCATGGGTGGTGAAGGTGGGTTCAAAGTAGTCCAGGGCGGTTCTGGTCAGATACGATAGCGCATAGGTTACTTTGGTGTTACTGGTGCTGAAGGTTTCTGGGTCATCCCAAAAAATTAGGTTGTACTGTACGAGGAACGTTTGTAATTTTCTGGGGTTGGAACCATCGAAAGGGTCTGGGCTTCAAATTTTTGTGGGAGGTCTCGATTTCCTGGAGGTAGCTAGGCTGTTTGCTAGCGTAGTGATGGCTTTGGTGAGATTTGTCATGTTTCCCAGTGGTATGGGGGCGCTCTTTGAGAGTGATGCCCGTAGAAAGAGGGGTCTAGTGCATGCTCGTAAAAATCTTGCTCGTGCCTTATTTTTCATGATGATCAGGAGTGTGAGTACGAATATACTGTTAAGTCCACGTGTCAGGCACTTAGCTAGTACTTCCGAAAGGGCTATCCAGGTTAGCGTGGAGGTCTGTAACGGGGCCGAAGACCGAGAATGGAAATCGGACAGACTACGGACGGAGACGGAAGTGCCAGGAGCTTAGGGTCGGTCGCGGATTGGTTCAATCCAGTCACTGAGGTGTTCGAGGTCAAAGGGACTTGGCTTCAACTTATGTGTTGCGCCCTCCTCGATCGTCTGTCCCTAATTTTCGGAAAGGAGTCAGAAGTTTACCGGAAATGAATCGGAAGCTAGGTGGTAGACTAAGTCGATATTCATACTGGCGAACAGTCCAGTCGACTGGAAGACTATATACATGCGACTATCCTTGTACTATCTTTGCCGGTCATAAAACAAGGAGAAAGAGAGTACAAGGGGTCAATAGGAAAGAAGAATAAGGGAGTAAGGTATGCGATAGACTGGCACATCAGTTATCAAGATGTGGAACCTTGGTCACAGGAATTGGGATCGGACTAGTGGGGGCTTGGACGGATGTCACGGGAACGGGAACCATGGAAGGTAATCGTTCGTCCTTCGGTGGTCAGGGAGGTTTCGGAAATGGGGGTGGGTGGTTGGTATGGGTTTGTTGGGGGCATGGGATGTAACATGGAGGAGCATCATCATCATGTGCAATGGCAGGAATATAGGGAGGCACAAGCACTTGGTGGTGGGCAGGAGAGTCATCAGAGATGTCAATCAGCCTCTGTGGTGGTTTCTGCTTTGTAGCAGTGCCAGAATTGAGTGAAGAATGAGGAGATTCATCAAATATGACATCTTTGCTGATAATCACTTGTCTTGCTGCTGGATCCCATAGTCTCCATGCCTTAGTGCCAGCTGCATAGCCAATCATGACACATTTGGTTGTGTGTGACTCAAGGTGGCATCGCTTGGCTTTAGGGACATGCACATATGCTGTGAAGCCAAAGGCCCTGAAGTGGGTGACAGAGGGTTTATGACCATACCAGGATTCAAAAGGAGTGTGATGGAGTAGTGCTGAAGTGGGTGAGGAATTGTGGACTTCAACAAATGCCATAGCAGCTTCACCCCAGAATGTAAGAGAGAGGTTTGCATCATGGAGCATGGAAATTATCCCTTCCTCCAATGTCTGGTTAAAACGCTATTCAACTCCATTCTGCTGAGGTGTGGCTGGTGCAGTCTTCTGTCTGAATATCCCAGAAGAGGCAG